>MJUU01039674.1:133998-188816 GCA_002080025.1 Modiolus philippinarum
TTGGTGCCAATTGGCTCAGTAGTTTCAGAGAAGAAGATCTTTGAATGTGTTTTCCCATACGGTCCAATGTTAAAACTATGTTTCCCGCTGTCGGCCATCTTGGATATCGCACAGACCTGACAAACACCTTTTTTGGAAGGGACCACCAAAGGACTATTGTGGCCAAGTTTGGTGCCAATTTGCTCACTAGTTTCAGAAAAGAGGATCTTTGAATGTGTTTTCCCATAGGGTCCAATGTTAAAACTATGTTTCCCGCTGGTGGCCATCTTTGATATTGCACAGACCTGAAAAACACCTTTTTGTAAGGGACCACCAAAGGACTATTGTGGCCAAGTTTGGTGCCAATTGGCTCAGTAGTTTCAGAGAAGAAGATCTTTGAATGTGTTTTCCCGTACGGTCCAATGTTAAAACTATGTTTCCCGCTGTCGGACATCTTGGATATCGCACAGACCTGACAAACATCTTTTTTGTAAGGGACCACCAAAGGACTACTGTGGCAAAGTTTGGTGCCAATTTGCTCAGTAGTTTCAGAGAAGAAGATCTTTGAATGATTTTTTCCATAGGGTCAATGTTAAAACTATGTTTCCCGCCCCATCTTGGATATCGCACAGACCTGAAAAACACCTTTTGTGATTGGGACCACCAAAGGACTATTGTTGCCAAGTTTGGTGCCAATTTGCTCAGTAGTTTCAGAGAAGATCTTTGAATGTGTTTTCCCATGGGGTTCAATGTTAAAACTATGTTTCCCGCTGGCGGCCATCTTGGATATCGGGCGGCTTTGAAAAACACATATTTTGTAAGGGACCACCAAAGGACTATTGTGGCCAAGTTTGGTGCCAATTGGCTTAATAGTTTCAGAGTAGAAGATCTTTGAATGTGTTTTCCCATAGGGTCCAATGTTAAAACTATGTTTCCCGCTGGCGGCCATCTTGGATATCGCACAGACCTGAAAAACACCTTTTTTTGTAAGGGACCATCTAAGGACTATTGTGGCCAAGTTTGGTGCAATTTGGCTTAATAGTTTAAGAGAAGAAGATCTTTGAATGTGTTTTCCCATAGGGTCCAATATTAAAACTATGTTTCCCGCTGACGGCCATCTTGGATATCGTACAGACCTGAAAAACACCTTTCTTGTAAGGAACCACCAAAGGACTATTGTTGCCAAGTTCGGTGCCAATTGCCTCAGTTGTTTCAAAGAAGAAAATCTTTCAATGTGTTTTCCCATAGGGTCCAATGTTAAATCTATGTTTCCCGCTGTTGGCCATCTTGGATATTCCACAGACCTGAAAAACACTTTTTTTTGTAAGGGACCATCAAAGGACTATTTTGGCCAAGTTTGGTGCCAATTGGCTTAATAGTTTCAGAGTAGAAGATCTTTGAATGTGTTTTCCCATAGGGTCCAATGTTAAAACTATGTTTCCCGCTGGTGGCCATCTTTGATATTGCACAGACCTGAAAAACACCTTTTTGTAAGGGAGTACCAAAGGACTATTGTGGCCAAGTTTGGTGGCAATTGGCTCAGTAGTTTCAGAGAAGAAGATCTTTTAATGTGTTTTCCCGTACGGTCCAATGTTAAAACTATGTTTCCCGCTGTCGGACATCTTGGATATCGCACAGACCTAACAAACACCTTTTTTGTAAGGGACCACCAAAGGACTACTGTGGCAAAGTTTGGTGCCAATTTGCTCAGTAGTTTAAGAGAAGAAGATCTTTGAATGATTTTTTCCATAGGGTCAATGTTAAAACTATGTTTCCCGCCCTGAAAAGTTTATGCCGGACGGACGGACGGACTGACGACGAACGCAAAGTGATGGCAAAAGCTCACCCTGGCATTAGCCAGGTGAGCTTAAAACCACGATTTGTGATAGGCTATAACTATTGAGTTATAGGTGGCATTCACTTTTTTCTTTTTTCTTTTTTTTTGTTTTTGTTTTTTTTTTGTTGTTGTTTTTTTATTTTGTTTTTTTTGTTTTTTGTTTTGTTTTTTTTTTCTTGTTTTCATTTATTTTGTTGTTGTTATACTTTTTTTTTCAATTTATATATATATATGTTACAGTAAAAGTGTATAATTAGGAATTATACATAATTACTGAAAATTTGAGTAAATATGTAAAATAACTAGCATGTTTAGAAATGATACATAATTACTAAAATATTCAGGAATTATGCATAATTACTGCAATATTAATCAGTAATAATGTAAAATAACTAAAATGTTATTAAAAGTATTTTTAATCTCTTTTGTTTAATTTATTTAAATTTAATCATACGAATAACACGCTGACTCCGTTGTTACTATTTATTTAGTTTCTGTAGACACTCATTTCGGCAACTTAAATGTCTCTTCAATACCATTTTGTTTCCTTTAGAATTCCTGTCAGTGAAATGAGTTATAACCATCATTTTTTGCTTAAAATGATATTTTATCGATGTTCTAATATATAAAAATATTAATTACAAAACCTTGAAATTATAAACTTGAGGACAGACCATCCCTAAGGACTTCAAAATAATGCCAAAGAAAGTTAATTACAGAGCTTTGTATGAGAGAGATACCAATAAGTTTTAATCAAAATTATCAGTGACTAGGCATATGATGTCATCGAGGACTAACAATAGGAATGTTTATTCTACAGATGAGTTTTTTTTTCTGCAGGTATCAAGAATAAATGTGAGACAATCCATACCTAAAATGACATTTAGGGCTTACTATATGGTGTGAGGTTCCTCACTGTGTTGAAGACCATATGGTGACCCCTAGATGTTTTGTTTTTTGTCGTTTTAACCTGGATATGGGATGTTGTCTCCTTGACATTTACCCCATTTCCTTTCTTTTTCATATAAACTTTAAAAATCGAAATATGACGGAAATCAAAATTCTGTTCATTTTCTCAAAGCATTTTCCACAATCTATACTACGCTTCCTCGTGATAAACTAAAATCATGAATCAAGGTATCATTCAAAAGACCTTCGAATAATCAAAGTATCTTCTTGTATTATGTTTTAAATCCCCATTTTTACGAATTGTAATCCTCTACTCAAAGACTTGTTCTAATATTAAAACATGCTCTTTTCGTATCCAAGTATATTTTTATCCTGATTCCCAAACCTTTAAACGAGGGCTATCCTAATTTGCAATTTCCATTTAGCTTAAATTTTTAGGGTTTCTCTTACCTGAATTAAATATTTTTCCACACATTTCATGAAAAATATTGTTGCATGGGAACAAGTTGAAAAAGAAATACGGGTAATATTCTCGAGTCCTTATGTACAATAACAAATCTAGAATTCTTTTCAGAAATAAATGCTTCCCAACACTAATAATTTGAAGCCAAAGATAGTTTGTCCCACAATTTCAATAGTTCATAAATTTATTGCATATTTATTGACATGCCTAGGAGATCATATGCATTTGTAGTGAGTAGAATTCGAGACAAAATATTGAAATATTAAAATACAATTTATATTTCATTATATTGAGTAAAGTATTAATATTCGGCAATATTATACAAATTTATTGGAATCAAATCAGTAAATTTGTAGAAAAACCTCTAGAAAAAGCAGTAATTATACATAATTACTGGTCAGAATTAGGAATTATGTATAATTCCTATGATGTTTAGTGATTATACATATTTACTGAAATTTCAGTAATTATGTATTATAACTAACTGTACATTTTTACTGTAACATATATATATATATAACAATATTAACAATACTTTATATATTACAATACAATAATCAAAATCCATAAGGTTTTGTACTATAGTCCTCCATCACTACTTGTTTATCAAATACAATTCTATAGCCTTTGTTCTGGTTGACAGTAAGTAGTTTGAAATTGTCTCGAATGATATTAAAGTCATCTCTCATCGTTCTAACATCGTTTTTGTTATGAATCGCCATATCCTTGATCCTATTAAATTTGATTGTCTGACTGTTTTTGAAATTCAGTGTCAATCCTTTACTCTACATACAGTCGTTATTTCATTTTCTCCTGACAATTTATAACCATAATTTTTGGGTCCACCAGTTGCATACTCGGAAATCTGGTTTCCAACCACTTCATCTGTAAGATCTCCCAAATAATCTCCAAGTTCTGGTTTCTATTCTCCGGGTATCGATGAAAATACGATTGAATCTGTATCAGCGTACAGAACACGAGTTTTCAGTTTCTGTAAATAACTGTAGAGTTTCAGTCGGGCATGAGCAGT
The DNA here is from genome assembly GCA_002080025.1 of Modiolus philippinarum. Taxonomy (NCBI): domain Eukaryota; kingdom Metazoa; phylum Mollusca; class Bivalvia; order Mytilida; family Modiolidae; genus Modiolus; species Modiolus philippinarum. The sequence continues at coordinate 138,217 of MJUU01039674.1, forward strand.
CGTATATGCTGCAATGGTCACAATGGTTCGTCCAGTTTCTTCGATAAATTCATCTTTGAATTGATATCTCATACTAGTGATGGTTTCACTGACGAAATTTATACCCATGACTGCTATTTTATCACTAGCTAAAATATCTAAGTACTTCTTCATTTCGCTGCACTATTCCACTTTGAGCATGTTTGATCGTTGTCCAAATTTTCCCCAGAAGCTGTTTAACATAAGTTTTGCCAAGGCTCATAATCCGGGGTTCTTCTTGATGTTCTCGTATGTTAGGTGAATTCCCTCTTTCTCATACTAGTCTCTGATGTATGTCCATTTATCGTCTTCGGTGTGGCACCAATCTGGCCAACCACTGGCTTCCTGTTTCATTTTCAGAAACGTGTTAATATATTCTGTAAATAGTCCTCCTTTTTGTATTTGGATCATATTGTTCTATGGTTTTAAAAATACCAGACTTCGTAGATGTTATCGATCCGATATCCCTTTTCTAATGCTTTCTTCAATTCATCTGTCACCCACGTTCCTGTCAATGCTCTTTCGTCATCTGTATGTTGACAGGGTGTTTGTTGTTTGATTTCAGCACAAGTTTGACACAAAGTAAACAACATTTTTTTGTTGATTTTTAGCTGGTAATACCGGAAGTAAAGTCCTCTAGGTCTACATTTGATTAATCCTTCATATTTCTGTATATCGTCGAATTGTTCAGTAATGATGTGTGGATGTCCCAATGGTATCTTTCCAGTTTTATTGATGAACGGATATAACGACGTCACATCGTAATAATCGATGTGTCCACCATTAGATGTATCTTTGTACAGCGTAAAAGCTTCCGTTCTCCCACCATGAAAAGCATCTCTTGGTTCTAGAGGGGGTCACGTATTTCAAGGATTTAAAATGTTGAATGTTTGGATACATCTGTATATCTTTATCGAACTCGCATTCCAATTTTTCTGCATAAGTGTAGCCTTGCTGTTCGATGTATCGTTTCTTTTTCAATGTGCGTTGATGCAATTCTTCGATAGTCATATTATTCACCTATAACAACGTAAACATCCATGCCAGAAGCAACCATGATATTCAAATACATGGTTGTCATAAAAACCGTCAACTTTGAAAGGTCCAATTTGTTTCTCTCCACCATTCCGTGCGTGCTGTATCTGTATGTTATTGGCTGAAGCAATACATTGTAACCACTTCATTGCTTTTAATGAATGTTTCACATAAGGATGATATCCATGTGCGGGAATTATACCTATTGTATTCGGTTTTAAAAATAATGTACGGAAGACGAGATTACACGCAGATGCAATTGCAATGCAATCTTGAAACGGATCGATACCTCCTTGTTTATGTATAGTTGTTATCTCGGTGAATAATTCAAGGAACTCCAAACAAGCTTGTCTCAGGATATCTACATCTGAACGACAATAACTTAAAAGTTCTTGTTGACAGTTGAACGTGTAATCTTTGCTTTCCTTGCACCATTTCAGGAACGTAGTTCGGTCCTCGGGTTTCATTTTATCCGGCTGATAAAACTTCGTATCCAGTAAATTATTCAGTATGATACTTTGATTCTCCCTGGTATTGAATAAGTGGGGGAAAATATCCTTTTCGTAATCCCGTAAGTCCAAACATTTTTGGCATTACAGATAAAGCTGTAGGGAGGAAATTCATTTAATAATTCATCCGAATGTTACAGGTTGGTATGGTGACGGCCATATCCTTAGTGCCATTTGGAATCTCTTCCGGTACTATTCCACGACGAAACAGGAAATTCAGAATAGGATAATTGTCATATCCTTTAAAATCATGACATGTAACAGTAGCGCCATTGTTTTGTCCAGAGAACAACCAGTTACAAAAGGCAACGGTCGTATTCGTTCCAGCAAACACGACGTCGTTTTTTCCACATTCTTCACACGTATTGATTTCATTTAGAGTGTTATTCAAACACTTAAAGCATATTTTATGCACCATACATAAGTTGGGTTGGTGTTCGTAAACTCCACAGTTGATTTGTTTACAGTTGATACATTTTCCTGTCTCATCAGGTACACTGAACTAGATTATCCTGTGTACATTCAAAATCGATAAAAATGTACGTTTGATTATTTGATCTGTTACGTTGAGTTGCAGTAAGTATAAATTACTGATGTCCTTTGGAATAGAAATCTTTACACATCTGACAATAGGCGTTTTCACAAGTATGACGTCCCATCTGTTTATTCATGGTTTGTCCACACTCTTTGCATTTATAGTATCTGGTATATGTTGAATTTCCAGCTGCTGTACATTGCTGATGTAAATTAAAAAAAATACCGGCCACAATCGTCACAGAGTATCCATTCCTTTTCTTTGGGTGGATCATGAATTTTACGGCAATATTGGCATATGTTGTTACAAGCATGGTCTTCTTTGTGATCGTATTCTTTGTCACAGGTATGAAAATAATAACTCTTTCATAAAAACGCTGGCATGCTAGTGATTACATCGTAATGGTGATTGTGATGATACAGATAGATCTTCTTATCACTTTCTGGACCTTTGTAAATTAAACTGTTGAACTGGTCCTGACTTACAACATAAATCTGATATTCTTGATGCTGGCTTGAAATTTCTTAATTTCTTCTATTCCACAAGGTATTAACGGTACTCCAGCTTTGGCGTGTAATTCTATGGCTAGTTCTTTTTGAATTCTGCGTCCTTGTCTAATACTGTTCCACTTGTCATGACCATCCAATCGAGCTTTTGCTGTAACGATAGCACGTGTACAACACAGGTTGTCTTTATTTTTGATCTGTATGATGTACGCTTTACTGTTTAAAAATCGACGTGTATTTACGTAATCAGTTTTTACTTTTCCACTTCCGGTTGATATGTTCACATGAGTGACATCCATATCTACTTCTTCTGTTAATCGGAACTCTTCATTGGATTGTAGAACTCGTTCTGTTTCGTTAAGTGAAAGTTCACTAGTCAGTTGATTTACTCTCAGAAATGGCATAGTAATCGGAAAGTCCAAATCTGGTGACTGTAGAATAATCTGGATCAGGTCTTCTGGTTTGGTAAACATTGTAACTTCTTCAAGAATAGCTTCATATAGTTGATGTAATATCCACAAAATCTTCTTCTATACTATTGGCGTCGATGTCTTTGTCCGGGCTTGATACTGTGTAGATTTCGTCTAGAATCGTGGCATCATTTTGTGTCCTTTAATCTTCAATTCATACATATCTTTGGGGGTTCTGGCTGGAGCTCCACCACTCTGATGTATTCTTGGCTGTCTCTCCAAGTTATCTTTTTTCCGGTATTTTGCATCAAATATGTTACATGGAAAACATATGCCCTCACTGTGTTTTCTTTTGTGTCTTTCAAAATTATCTTTTCTAGTAAACCACTTCGGAGATTGTTCACAGCAAAATTCCATATAGTCTCGGTGAATACGATAATGACTCAATAATTCTTTTATGGCTGTTGAACTGGTCCTGACTTACAACATAAGTCAACTATAGCAGCGATTCTGGGCGTATTTCGGCATGTTGCGTCTGTCTCGCAGAATTGCAGTCCAGAAACTGAGGAAGCAAGAGACTTGCGTCTTTATGAAGTTAAAAATATTTGTTTCGATGGCTGTGATTGGTCGGTTAATTTTGTAAGAAGGGATTTGATTGGTTTATTTTTCTGCATTCTGTTTGGTCAATCCATTGCAAATGGAGGATTCTGATTGCTTGAAATTCCAACAATTTGATTGGTAAATATTGTGTACAGCTCCAATCCACTTTTTGTTTTCATGGTAACCTTTTTGAAATATGAACACACTTTTTATAGTTTTTGTTTTTAAATATTAAATTTTTATTTTTTATTTTAATTTTGAATGATTTTTAAATGTAATTGTTTAACTTTTGCTACTGTTTTCAACTTTTGTTTAAAAGTTTGTAAAATGTATCGTTAAAATGTAATGTTTATCAAATTTTTTAAAATATTTAGTAAGATATACGATTTATATCAGTTTTTATGGGTTTTTGCTGCTGCTGCTGCTGCTGCTGCTATATAGGGGTAATACAAGAAGATCATTGATATGTATGTGCCCTTCATAGGTATAAACTATAACCGCTGTTAGCACATAACTAAATACCGAACTTACTGTGAATTTATTTTCTGCATATGCGCATTTCGACAATTTATGTCTCTTCAGTGCAGATAAATGTCTTATTGCTGATATGTATGATAAAATTTAGCATAAGTACCATAGATCTACAGCTAATATTTAAGGATCTTAATAAATCCTTGCTGCATTCTAGCACTTTAACTTCACTCTTTGAAATGTATATATATATATTTTTTACGAAAGGATATGGAGTAAATGAACATGAGACCATAACACATATGTTAACTCCAACTGCAAAAATTTTAATGAGCTGTATGGCCATTTCGGAAAATAATTCCTCATCAGCAGCACTAAAATGTATATATATATATATATATATAAATACACAAAAAAGATAAAAAAAACAAACAAACATTAAATAAAACAGGGAATTCCTATATTAGGATGGATCTTCTAATGACCCAAAACTAACAAAAACAATTTTGGTTTTTATATTTCAGTATTATATATGGCTTTGAAAAGCACAATTTTTATTATAACCATCACACGAATTTTACCTTTTATGAAAAAATTAAAACGAGGATATACCTATATTAGGATGAATTTATAAATTCAGCCCTCAATAAAAATTGTTAAGTATTATGTTATAATCTATTTGTTAGATATATTTCTTTTTTGTTTTCAACTCACACAACATACACTTACTAGACATAGTTCAAATACAATTGACACAATGGAATCAAATTACATGTTAATGTACGTCTAACCTGTAATTTTTACTCAAAATACATTTGCTGGTGCAATAGACATTCTTCTCCAAATATTATTCTGCAAACATGCTCCACATGTTTACTATTGTTATGTTCACAACCAATATATACTTTAAACAAGTCAAACTTAACCTCTTTTACTATTCTCTTACGTTATAAATTACATATCTTACCTTAATTAAAGTTTAATCCACATATGTAATATTGACACAAGGTACATATTCAAATTTCCTTGACACACTTAAATACTTCACAATTTGTTTAATATAACCACACAGTCAGTTACAGATAGTTAACACTGTTTATAATCAAACTCCGCACCCATTGTCTGCTAGTCCAAAGGTCAGTGTAACCTAAAACTGGGTCAATGGCCTGGGGTGGTTCCTTTTTTCACTTTTATACACTATGGAAGGGCCATCACAGGTTATATTTATTTTTCGGGGGTTTACCATAAATTACTAATTATTTATTTTTCCATCATTGAGACAGGGCGCCCTATCACTTTTCAAATACATGGATAAGGCCAAGCTATGTATACGATTGGCGGACAATGGTTGGGCTCTCATCTTGGGTGGCTCAATTCCAAATTAAACACAACCCACTGAGTCTAACACGTGGGGATCTGGACAGAGTGGGCATGTAGGGGCAAATGCGGTCCCTGCAGATCTACACTGAACAGACTCCCATAACTCAGTCGGCTGACATAGGATTTATTGTATTTTATATTATTATCATTATTAAATATAATCGACTCCGTCTAGCCTGTGAGGGTCTGGACAGTGTGGGCGTGTAGGGGCAAATGTGTTCCCTGCAGATCTACACTGAACAGACTCCCATTACTCGGTCGGTTGATATTGGGTTTATTATTACCCCTTTTAGAATTTATTATCATATAGACTATTATTGTCTTTATTTGGGCTTTTTGCGCGGAGACATCCGAAGATGTTAGCCTTTAACTCCCATATATTAGGGTCAATGTGATCCCAAGTTGTCACTGTACCTACCCGCGGAGTAGTATACATGTGTTCATATCAACAAGATATAATTTTTTTTATGTTACAGTTGTAATTGCCTATAGATACTTAATTTTGAGCTTAGTAACTATTTATGAACAACTCAGAAAAAAGATTATACTGAAAAGGTGATTTCAAAACTATTTGTTAGAAATGAGGAAGTAATTACAGATCCTAAATTAATTATGTTAGAACAAAAGGAATTTTATAAAAAATTGTATACTAGTTCAAATCCAAAATTAGAAAAAATTCATAAATCACTATTTTTGAATAATGAAAATCCTTATATTATAAAACCATCAGAGGAAGAAAGCCTATCCTGTGAAGGAAATATAACCTTACAGGAATGTCATAGTGCTTTGAAGAATATGAAGAACTTCAAGTCTCCCGGTATAGATGGCTCCACAGTAGAATTCTACAAGTTTTTTGGGAATGATATAAAATATATTCTGCTAAATAGTCTGAATGAAAGTTTAGAAAAAGGAAAGTTTTCTATAAGTCAACGCCAAGGTATGATTACATGCTTACCTAAAGAAGGTAAAAATAAAAATTATATGAAAAATTGGCGTCCACTCACACTCCTAAATGTAGATGTAAAATTAGCATCAGCCTGTATAGCCAGCAGATTAAAACCGGTTTTACAGAATATTATAAGTGAAACTCAAAAAGGTTTTTTGAAAGGAAGGTATATTGGGGAATGTATAAGAATTATTATGGATTTAATAGAAAAATTGGAAGATGAAGAGGTTCCTGGACTCCTGGTTTTGATAGATTTTGAAAAAGCTTTTGATATGGTTGAGTGGTCATTTATCGAAAAAACTTTAGAATTTTATGGTTTTGGTCCTTCATTATGTAAGTGGGTAAAAGGTTTATACTGTGATATAACAAGTACAGTGGTGAATAATGGACACTTGTCACCCTTCTTCTCCCTTGAGAGGGGGGTTAGGCAGGTAGATCCATTATCCCCATATCTATTTATTTTAGTTCCTGAGTTACTGAGTGCAGCACTCAAGAATGACCCAAATATAGGTGGTGTTAGGATAAATGATTCAGAATATCTATTAAGCCAATATGCAGATTACTCTTCCCTTACCTTGGATGATGATCCAAAAATCACTTCAAAGTGCGTTATTTATCTTTGAAAAATTCTCTGAATGTGCTGGCCTAAGAATAAACTTGGAGAAAACAGAGCCAATATGGATTGGCTCAAAGATTGGTTCAGAAGAATTCTGTTTATCCGATAAAAACCTAGTTTCGAACACATCGGGTAAATTGAAATTATTGGGTATAAATTTTAATGTGTTTGATAAAGATAAAATATTGTGTAACTTTTCAGAAAAAATTTCGAAATTGCGAAATCTGTTAAATTTGTGGGCTTATAGGGACTTAACATACATCGGTAAGGTTACTGTGATAAAAACTTTAGCCTTGCCTCTGTTGGTTCAATGTTTGACCGTTCTGCCAAACCCTGCAGACCCAGTTTTTCAAGAAATACAAGATATTTTCTATAAATTTATTTGGGATGGAAAACCTGATAAAGTTAAAAGATCAGTGATGGTAAATGATTTAGAGGATGGGGGTTTGAGGGTACCTCATATCCGGTCTTTCTGTTATGCACTGAAAATGACATGGTTGACGAAACTGCTTGATCCCCTGAACCATTCTCCTTGGAAAATATTACTGTTAAGTACTTTAGGAGAATATGGTGGTGATAAAGTTTTGACAATGAATAAAGAGGGCATGGAGTGGGTTTCAAAGAAATTAAATGCATTTTGGAAGGATATTATTTATAATTTTTCAAACTTATTGAGGAGGATAATTCGATTGAATTAGAAGATTCATACAATATTTTGTCACAACCTTTGTGGCTGAATAAAAATATACAAATTAGTGGTGAAATTATAATTAAAACAAATTATAGTAAAAATGGTGTTTATTTTGTTAGAGACTTGCTTTCAGAAAATAACAATTTTCTTAATTACACTGAATTTGTGGAAAAGTATCAGAATTTGTCCACAAATTTTATTGAATTCTATAGTATCGTAAGTGCAATCCCAGTAGAGTGGAAAAGAGCAATTGCTGGAAAAGAAAGACTGGATATAGTGGATACCATTTACATTGACAAACTGAAAAAATGTCAGAAGTCAAGTAAATTCTTTTATAAAATTTTATACATTAGTTTGTTTAGTTTTTTGCTCTAAAATATAATAAGCTTTGTAAATAGAGAAACCAATAATTGTTAAAAAAATAATTTAAATTAAAATATTTGTCATCTATCATTTTATATCCAAAAACTAAATGTTTCAGAGTTATTCTAAATTCTAATTTAACTTTAGTCATAACTTTATAAATTTTTAACCAAAAATTTTCTAAAAACAATTAATAAATTTCTTTTAACTTTATCTGGTTTGTCATCCCATATGAACTTAAATCATTTGCTTTCAATTTCTTTACAATAATTGTCAGGTACTATAAAAGAGCATACCAAAAAGGTAAAAAGTGGTAAAATTAAAGTTTTTATGATTAAAATCTTACAAATCAATGTGAGATTTCTTCTTTTCCAAGATGTGAGTAACTTATTCATTTTATTAAGCTTGGAATCCCAATTTAGCTTTTCACATTCTTTTTTATTATTTCCAAAATATATTCCAAGTGCCTTGATAGGCTTGTCCTCCCATTTTATTCCTGATATTTTATCTTTACATGATTTCAGCCTTCCAATCCACATCCCTTCAGTTTGATTACGATTCAAAATCAAACCAGAAAAAGTTCCAAAAATTTCAATTTCATTCATTGCAATATCTATATCATTTTTATACCCACAGAACAGCGTCGTGTCATCTGCTAATTGAGAAATTTTTATGCTATGGTTCTTTTTATCCAATTTAACGGTAATACCTTTAATATCTTTATTATTTCTTAGTCGTAGAGTCATAATTTCTACAGACAAAACAAATAACAAAGCTGATAAAGGACATACTTGACGTATCCCCCTTGAGTTTTTAAACATTTCTAACACCCATCCATTATTCATGACACAAGTTTGAATATCTGTATAAAGAGTTTTAACCCAACGTATGAAAGATTCATTAAATCCAAAATGATTTAGAGTTAACAACATAAACTCCCATTCTACCGAATCGAATGCTTTGGTAAAATCAACAAATATAATGGCCCTCTATATTATAGGTTTCTGCGTAATCTATAATATCTTGGATTTGCCTCAAGTTAAACCCAATAAATCTGTTTTGGACATATCCTGTTTGATCTTCATTTATAATTTTTGGTAGAATTTTCTTTAACCTTTGTGCTAAAATATATGACAAAGAAAATCCTATCAAATCTCAGGAGAAGTAGTCTGAGACACTAAATCTTGAGATTGATAATTGGAATGAAGTCTATTCATATGTCTTTTCTGTAACAAGGAATACACAGCTACAGAATTTTCAGCTTAAATTGCTGCATGAAATACTTGCTACAAACTCTCTTTTATTTAAGTGTAAGATAAAAGAAACAGAACTGGGTTCGTTTTGTTTTGAAACACCAGAAGCATATCAACATTTATTCTTGGAATGATGTCATACCAAAAATTTTTGGTTATCCATATGTGATTTTTTCTCTAATCATAATCTAGTTTTGAACCCAGATATTTCAGTTATAATTCTCGGATTAAATCTATTTAGACTAAATGATTGTATTGAACAACATGTGTTTCTAGTTTTAGAATATTACATTTATGTATGTAGATGCAAGAATAAGCTTCCTTGCATTAGAGGGGGATTGAATTCTTAAAATACTATATGCAAATAGAGAAACTTTCGACTGAATTTTTATCTTCCCCTCATAGAAATTTCATTCAGAGTAAACTGTTGCGTTTAGAGGAGGTTCTCAGTGACTGAGTTATATTTTTATATTTTTATATATCTTTTTTCTCCGAAATTTTTGTGCTCTTTCTCAAAAAAATGATACACATTACATATGTATTTTTCCAAGCTTAATTTGATGCTAAAGGATAAATAGTTGATTGTCTTTTTGTACACTACATTTTATGTCTGTAATACTGTCTTCTATCTATGTAATGTGTACTACAAGTATGTCAGTAATACTTCTGTCTCTTGTATATGTAAATGTTATCAGTTGCTATAAAAATAAAGAATTACAAAAAAAACTATTTATGAACAATTAATTAAAACCTTACATATTCAAAATTATTACATTAGTGTATATCACCAGTTAGTACATCCAAGATTCCATGTGTATCCATGTATGGTTACCAATAACAATCTGTTTTTCCCGATAAGAGACTTAAACTTTTAAAATATGATATGTAATCAAATAAAATACTTAATGAAATAAATATTTTTGAAAAATTGACTATTTGGTACCCACCAACTAAATTTACCAGGGTGCAATTACCATAATACGGCCCGCCAAACTGAATAATCGAATCGAAGCTTCCTCAGTCGCTGGACTGCAATTCTACGAGAGAGACGCAACATGCCGAGGTACGCCAAGAATTGCTGCTATAGTTGTCACCAAATATTTGATACCATAAAAGAATTATCGAGTCATTATCGTATTCACCGAGACCTTATGGAATTTTGCTGTGACCAATCTCCGAAGTAGATTACTAGAAAAAGATAATTTTGAAAGACACAAAAGAAAACACAGTGAGGACATATGTTTTCCATGTAACATATTTGATGCAAAATACCGGAAAAAAGATAACTTGGAGAGACAGCAAAGAATACATCAGAGTGGTGTAGCTCCAGCCAGAACCCCCAAAGATATGTATGAATTGAAGATTGAAGGACAGAAAATGATGTCACGGTTCCAAACGAAATCTACACAGTATCAAGTCTGGTTCAAAGACATCGACGCCAATAGTATAGAAGAAGTTTTAAGGATATCGCATCAACTATTTGAAGCTATTCTTGAAGAAGTTACAATGCTTACCAAACCAGAAGACCTGATCCATATTATTCTACAGTCACCAGATTTGGACTTTCCGATTACTATGCCATTTCTGAGAGTAAATCAACTGACTAGTGAACTTTCACTTAACGAAACAGAACGAGTTCTACAATCCAATGAAGAGTTTCGATTAACAGAAGAAGTAGATATGGAAGTCACTCATGCGAACATACCAACCGGAAGTAAAAACTGATTACGTAAATACACGTCGATTTTTAAACAGTAAAGCGTCCATCATACAGATCAAAATTACTGACGACCTGTGTTGTCCACGTGCTATCGTTACAGTGAAAGCTCGATTGGATGGTCATGACAAGTGGAACAGTATTAGACAAGGACGCAGAATTCAAGAAGAATTAGCCATAGGATTACACGCCAAAGCTGGAGTACCGTTAATACCTTGTGGAATAGAAGAAATTAAAAAGTTTGAAACCACCATACCAGATTATCAGATTTATGTTGTAAGTCAGGACCAGTCCAACAGTTTAATTACAAGGGTCCAGAAAGTGATAAGATCTATCTGTATCATCACAATCACCATTACGATGTAATCACTAGCATGCCAGCGTTTTTGTCATACATGGGATAAAGGATACGATCACAAAGAAGACCATGCTTGTAACGACATATACCAATGTTGCCGTAGAATTCATGATCCACCCAAAGAAAAGGAATGGATACTCTGTGAGGATTGTGGATGATATTTTAAAGGAAGTGTATGTTTTAATTTACATCAGCAATCTACAGCAGCTGGAAATTCAACATATACCAGATACTATCAATGCAAAGATTGTGGACAAACCGTGAATAAACAGATGGGACTTCATACTTGTGAAAACACCTATTGTCATGTGTGTAAAGATTTCTATCCACAAGGACATCAGTGTTTTATGCTTACTGCAACTCAACGCTTTAGATCAAATAATCAAACGTACATTTTCTTCGATTTTGAATGTACACAGGAGAATCTAGTTCAGTGTGACCAAGGATATGTACCTGATGAGACAGGAAAATGTTTACAGTTTACGAACACCAACCCAACTTGTGTGTGGTGCATAAACTATGCTTAAAGTGTTTGAACAACACTCTTAATGAAATCAGTACATGTGAAGAATGTGGAAAAAACGAAGTCGTGTTTGCTGGAACGAATACGACCGATGCCTTTTGTAACTGGTTGTTCTCTAGACAAAACAATGGCGGTACTGTTATATGTCATGATATTAAAGGATATGACAGTTATCCTATTCTGAATTTACTGTTTCGTCATGGAATAGTACCGGAAGTGATTACAAAAGGCGCCCCGAATATGGCCGTCACCATACCAACCTGTAACAATCGGACGATTGATTCCACGAATTTCCTCCCTACAGCTTTATCTAAATTTCTAAAAATGTTTGGACTGACGGAATTACGAAAAGGATATTTTCCCCACTTATTCAATACCAGGGAGAATCAAAGTATCATGCTGAATAATTTACTGGATATGAAATTTTACCAGCCGGATAAAATGAAACTCGAGGACAGAATTACGTTTCTGAAATGGTGCAACGGAAACAAAGATTACACGTTCAACTGTCAACAAGAACTGTTAAGTTATTGTCGTTCAGATGCAGATATCCTGAGACAAGCTTGTTTGAACTTCCGTGAATTATTCATCGAGATAACAACTGTACATAAACAAGGAGGTATCGATCCGTTTAAAGATTGCATTACAATTGCATCTGCGTGTGATCTCGTCTTCCGTACATTATTTTTAAAACCGGATACAATAGGTATAATTCCTGCACATGAATATCGTCCTTATGAGAAACATTCATTAAAAGCAACGAAGTGGTTACAATGTATTGCTTCAGCCAATAACATACGGATACAGCACGCACGGAATTGTGGAGAGAAACAAATTGAACCTTACAAAGTTGACGGTTTTTATGACAACCATGGATTTGAATATCATGGTTGCTTCTGGCATGGATGTTTACGTTGTTATAGTGCTGCAACTGTCAATCCAGTGAATAATATAACTATGGAAGAATTGCATCAACGCACATTGGAAAAGAAACGATACATCGAACAGCAAGGCTATACTTATGCAGAAAAATGGGAATGCGATTTCGATACAGATATACAGATGTATCCAAATATTCAACATTTTATTGAATCCTTGAAATACGTGACCCCTCTATAATCAACAGATGCTTTTTATGGTGGGAGAACGGAAGCTTTTACGCTGTACAAAGATACATCAAATGGTGGACACATCGATTATTACGATGTGACGTCGTTATATCCGTTTATCAATAAAACTGGAAAGATACCATTAGGACATCTACACATCATTACTGAACAATTCGACGATATACAGAAATATGAAGGATTAATCTAATGTAAAGTATTGCCACCTAGAGGACTTTACATTCCGGTATTACCAGCTAAAATCAACAACAAACTGTTGTTTACTTTGTGTCAAATTTGTGCTGAAATCAATCAACAAACACCATGTCAACAAACAGATGACGAAAGAGCATTGACAGGAACGTGGGTGACAGATGGATTGAAGAAAGCATTAGAAAAGGGATATCGGATCGATAACATCTACGAAGTCTGGCATTTTGAAACCATAGAACAATATGATCCAAATACAAAAAAGAGGACTATTTACAGAATATATTAACACGTTTCTGAAAATTAAACAGGAAGCCAATGGTTGGTCAGATTGGTGCCACACCGAAGACGATAAATGGACATACATCAGAGACTACTATGAGAAAGAGGGAATTCACCTAACATACGAGAACATCAATACGAACCCGGGATTACGGGCCTTGGCAAAACTTATGTTAAACAGCTTCTGGGGAAAATTTGGATAACGATCAACATTCTCAAAGTGGAATATTGCAGCGAAATGAAGAAGTACTTAGACATTTTAACTAGTGATAAAATAGCAGTCATGGGTATAAATTTCGTCAGTGAAACCATCACTAGTATGAGATATCAATTCAAAGATGAATTTATCGAAGAAACTGGACGAACCAATGTGATCATTGCAGCATATACGACTGCTCATGCCGACTGAAACTCTACAGATATTTACAGAAACTGAACACTCGTGTTCTGTACGCTGATACAGATTCAATCGTATTTTCATCGATACCCGGAGAATAGAAACCAGAACTTGGAGATTATTTGGGAGATCTTACAGATGAAGTGGTTGGAAACCAGATTTCCGAGTATGCAACTGGTGGACCCAAAAATTATGGTTATAAATTGTCAGGAGAAAATGATATAAAGGCTCGATCAAGGATATGGTGATTCATAACAAAAACGATGTTAGAACGGTGAGAGATGACTTTAAAATCATTCGAGACAATTTCAAACTACTGACTGTCAACCAGAACAAAAGCTACAGAATTGTTGTATTTGATAAACGAGTAAATTAAAAAAAAGATTAAAAAAAATAATAAAAAAAGAAAAAAGAAAAAAGTGAATGCGACTTATAACTCGATAGTTATAGCCTGTCACAAGTCAGGATAAACGCAGAGTGGCTTTTTTAAAAAGAATAATATAAGAAAATATCAACGCACTACTAGTACAAACACAATAGGCAAGTATACAGTTGTCATAGGAACTAAGTTAGGGTTATGAAAATGGGAAAAAAACTCTATTAATAAGGATATACTAGAATAACATATAATAATCACAGCAAGTTATGTAAGTGTTACGGGAAAGGAATACTAAGGAAATACTAGAATAAAAGTACTACAACAATAGGTTAAAGTTAGGAGTGAGGGTTATGGGAAAGTGGAAATAACTCTAATAATTAGGAAATAAAAGACGCACTATAATAATGAGCAGTTGTCGCCGCAACATGGGCCAGGGTTATGATGATGAACGCGGACCTATAGAAGACATCCTAAGATTTCGTTAGGTTAGGTGGGTTAGGGTTAGTCGTGTTGTATCACTCTTTCTGATTAATACACTACAGCTAAAATTGTTAGGGGTCATGGGAAAGGGAAATAACTCTAATACTAATACTAGAATAAAAAGTACTATAATAATAGGTTAGGGTTATAGGTTATGATTACGAGAAAGGGGAAATAACTCTAATGCTAAAAAAATACTCGAATAAAAAGTACTACAATAATAGGTTAGGGTTTTAGGCTAAGGGCTAGGATTAGGGCTAGAATCAGAATTAGGGTTTGAATAAGGGGTTAAAGTTAGTGGTTAAAGTTAGGGTTCGGCACTGGCTAGAGTTAGGGTTAGGGATAGTGATTAGAGTTAATGTTAGAGTTAGTATAAGAGCTAGGATAAGAAGTAAGGTAAGGATTGGGGTCGGGATTGAATTCCATTTTTAGTAACACCCGAGGTCAAAGGTCAACTTTATTGTGACGTCACGAAAAATGATCAAAATCACGAAAAAATGAGGTACCAACAAAATATTTTTCAAAGAATGCACTATGGGGCACCTCGTCAAAAGTGGTCTGAGGTAACGAGTTCTACTACTATCGCCCTTACCTCAATCAACAATAAGGAACTCGGGTATAGTATGACTTTTTAGCGGTATTTCATGTATGACAAATCAACTACATTTTTAAAAACTAAATGCTTTCCTAAAAAAAAATTGAAGTAAAAAATAGCTTGGAACAACAGTTAAAAAAAAAACTAATAAATTTATTGCTTTGCTTGTTCATTATTGTCTTCAGAGATTATATGCTTATAGAATTTATAGATTCAAAGAAGATGCTCAGATACAATATTCACATTTCATCTTATTAAGTAAAAACTTTAACAATCAGCACGTTATAAAATAACATGCCAACATTTTTATACAAATTTACTGAAATTCAATCAGTAAATTTGTAGAAAAACTTCGGTAAAAATCAGGAATTATGCATAATTACTTGACAGAATTAGGAATTATGTATAATTTCTGTGAGGTTTAGTAATTATACATATTAATTAAAATGTCAGTAATTGTGTGTAATTACTAATTATACACTTTTACTGTTACACACACACACACACACACACATTATAGTATCTTGGTTACTTGATTGTGCAAATTTAAGATTAAATAAGAACTCTTGATGTTTTTATGCAATAAACGGTCTTTTCTATGGTGGCTAGATGCGGACATTTCGCGTTTCCGCGTTTTCGTGTTTTATACTTTCACTTTCCACTGAGCGAAAACGCGAAAACGCGAAATCGAGAAGGCGAATATAGCACGCGATAGTAACAAAAATGCGGTATACCTAGTATGTTGAACGACAACTAGGGTTTTCGTGCAAAATACCCGGTTTACCGCACGTTAACTAGGGGTTTCCGATCGGTATACATAGTATTTCGCCGAAAACCCTAGTTTCCGATCGAAATTGAACGATAACTAAGGGTTTCCGACGAAAACCCATAGTTTCCGATCGGTATCGGTAATTCGAGTATAAGCCGAAAACGCTAATCATAGTTTTAGGCAATGAGAAACGAGAAACGGAAATCGCTATTCGATATTTAACGTTAATCCAATCAGAAACGGAAACCGGTATTCAGAATTTAATTAAACCAATCAAAATCGTTTAATCTATTTATCGCTTATAATTCTCTTTTTTTTATTAAACTCTCGTAATTTTTATTTATGATATGCATTTTGATATTATAAGTTGATAATCAAATACACACTTTGGGAGTGCGAATGGATTTCAGATTTGCGGGTCATGGGACGGTTCGATCTCGACTGTCTATATTTATCTTGACCATTTAAAAGATGTGAATATCGCCGTCTTAGACTTAATTTAAAAAAATATTCAATGTAGAAAATCTCTAGAGCAAAGATTTTAATTTTGATATAATTTGATGAGTACTCTGTTTCGAAGAAATTTGGCATAAAATAGGTACATCTGTGTATGAAAAATAAATAATTTAATTAGCGATTAAAAAACTCATCTTAAAAATGATCAAAACAATTCAGTGTTTAAAAACTTTTACTTCATCATATCTCTCCAGGGATTTTTATAATTCGTGAAGTTGCAAATTTCATGGATTTTAGCATTTAAAAGGTATGAAAAGTAAAATTTTAAGTTTACGGTTTAAACCCACTCTTTAAAAATGAAAAAAAAAAATAAAGCGTTATGAAAATTGTACATCACGGTATCCTCTCGAAAGAGTTTTTTATGTTGCGAAATAAAAAATCATCAAATTTAGCATCAAATAGGTATGAAAATAAAAATTTTTCGATGCGGTTTGAACACAGTCTTTAAAAATGACAATAACTATTCAGTGTTTTGAAAATTTTACATCAAAATATCCCTACGAAGGAGTTTTATAATTCGCGAAGCAAAATTGTCATCAATTTAGCATTAAAAGGGTATGAAAAGTAATATGTTTAGTCTATTGTTTAAACTAACTCTTTAAAAATGACAAAAATAGTGAAGTGTTTTGAAAATTTTACTTCATTGTATCCTGTGAAAGACTTTGATATGTTGGGGAATAATAAAATCATCAAATTTAGCATAGAATAGGTATAAAAAGTAAGATTTTTAATCAGCAGTTTAAACTCAGTCTTTGAAAATGACAAAAACAATTCAGTGTTTTGAAAATTTTACATCAAAATATCCTTTCGAAGGAGTTTTGTAATTCGCGAAGCAGAAATTTCCTGAATTTTAGATTAAATAGATATGAAAAGTAAAATTTTTAGTCTGCAGTTTACACTAACTCTTTAAAAATGACAAAAAAAGTGAATTGTTTTGAAAATTTTACTTAATTATATCCTGTGAAGGACTTTGATATGTTCGAAAATAAAAGAAGCATCAAATTTAGCATAGAATAGGTATGAAAAGAAAGATTTTTAATCAGCAGTTTAAACTCAGTCTTTAAAAATGACCAAAAAAAAATCAGTGTTTTGAAAATTTTACATCAAAATATCCTTTTGAAGGGGTTTTATCATTCGCGAAGCAAAAACTTGATGAATTTTAGCATTAAAAAGGTATAAAAAAGTGAAATATTTAGTCTGCGGTGTAAATTAACTGTTTAAAAATGACAAAAAAAGTTTAGTGTTTGGAAAATTTTACATCATTATATCCTTGCGAAGGCATTTGATATGTTGCAAAATACAAAAATCATCAAATTTAGCATAGAATAGGCATGAAGGGTAAGATTTTGAAGCAGCGGTTTAAACTCAGTCTTTAAAAATGACAAAAAAATTCAGTGTTTTGAAAATTTTAATGATGTAAAATTTTCAAAACACTAAACTTTCTTTGTCATTTTTCAAGAGTTAGCTGGGATGTAAGCTCCGGATACCGACGCTGTTGGGATGTTGCTACAAAGAAAAGGGAAGTTCACTATTAGAAAAGTGAAGTCATCACGTTTGTCATACGGCTTAGTTTGAAGCCTACCTCTGTTGTCAATTTCAAGATGAAGGTGTCGGAATGATGCTGATATAGAAGTGTCTGTAGTATCCTTAATTTCGAGCTCTTTTGGATAGATCAGGTAAACAAAATCAATAAAGCGAGGGTTGTTTAGTGACAAAATATAATCTATATAAAGTAAGCTAAATTGAATGATTGGGCCAGCTTTTTAATCTTTATTTTGAAGAAGTCCTTCGATGAGATGAATTCAGCGAGAAACAGATTGGTTAGGAGAGGTGCATAGTCTGTGCCCATTGGAATTCCGATAGTTTGTTGAAAAACAAGTCCTCCAAACTAGACAAATATATTGTCGATCAGAAACTTCCTCTGTATATTTTTTTCCGTATCGGAGTCATTTTCATAAAGTAGGCTTGTTCTCTACCTACAACAATGTTCCTATGTCTTCGTTCACCGTTCTTACGGGAGAAACATCTATGAATTAAATCTTTCAGTCGAATTTTTAGTTGTTCTTAGGTTAACATTGTATAGTATCTTATATGAACGGAAATACATATAAGTCATCACCGTTACCTGCAATTACATCAGTTATATAACCGTGTCGAATATAGTGGACTTTTTAAAAAATATATAAAAATTTATGTAAAGAGTATCTCTAGGCTCTGATGCTTTCGACGAAAATTCTGGCTCTAATTTATGTCCAGTCCTGTCAATTGGTGATGTGTTTTTTGGCATTTTCAGTCGGTTGTTAAATGTTTTTGGTGGAATAAATCAGTTGTTAACTTTTTTTTTTTCGTTTGGTGTTTTCATTTTCAGCTGTTTGTTAAATGTTTTTGACAAAATAAGAAGTTGCTAGCCTGTTTATGTAATCTTTATTGCCCCCCCCCCCACCCCCAGCAAATAGTCCTTGCATATAAGGAGAACAAAATCCAGTTTGAAGCGTCAACATTTGCTTGCGTAGGAGTAGTTACTGAAACTTCAATAAAATTTATTATCGTGCTACCTTTTTGATTAAAAATATTTTTAAGTATACCTGAAATTAATTTTTGAAACAGCAAATAGACAACCCCATGAAGCTGAATATTTTATAGTCACAAGTAGATTACGTGATGCAGATAAACAGAGAAATTTTCTCTCATTTTCCTGAAATCGTATTGTTTCTCGGTCGTGATATTTCTCGGTTAATGGAGGGTACATGACGTTGTTTTCGAATGCAGGCTGATGTTGCATCATTTAATCGACATTCCAGTTAAAAATGATTATCATTAGTTCATGTCATTAAAGTTTTTGTTGAGGATGTAAGAAAACCTAGCAACAATTCTATTTAAATTGTACTAAAACGATTTAAGTTATTTATGTTTCTTTCCAATTTTTCAAAAAGGCTTTAATACGGGACGTCTGAGTCATGTTCAAACCGGAATACATTTCTGATACCATACGAAAAAAAAATCACCAATATATCAATATCACTAATTAATGAACACTGTTGAGCTAAGGATGGTTTATATTCAATCTGTTGTAGCGCTTCAAGTTAATTGCTTTTCTTCAGTTAAAATTTAGTTAAACACTTGTCATGTGGGATTAATAATAAGTGTATACTTCAATTTCATAAATATTTTGTTTTTTTTATGCGGTATATATTTATTTCAATAGATCAAAAACCCAGTCACTCCGTCTAACTGGCATTTGAGGGGATCGTTTCCGCCTTCAATTACACGAGATCGAGTTCCTTTCTCGAAAGTCCCGTTTTGCCTCTGTTCCTTTCTTGGAAATCTCAAACCATTTATATCTTGGAATTCTGCTTAGCAATGTAACTTGTATTCCTGCAAGTTAACAGAGTAATTTTCAATTAAAAAAAAATCAATGGAAAATCAACATCCTCATAATTTCCTATTAAGCCAATGATACTGAAAAGATGGCATCACAAAAAAAAAGAAACAAATATGACATTTAGCAAAATGATGACGATCAGAAACTAGAAACAATATAGCTACTCTATTTCTCTTGACAATGGCTTATCCTGGCTAAATATTATCTAAGATCAAGATATAACCTAAAAACTCGAGAGAGTTAGCGTTGACGACTAGCTTACACTGAGGAGCCCTACAAGTAAATAACAAGTAAAGGCTATGACTTCACATACAAGGGGGCATTAATGACACGCATCAAGCATATAGAAATTCATATGTAATGAATAGCAAAAAAGATTAAATATCATGGGTAAACATCTTCAAAACCATTCTTTAGATCGGTAATATTATATTTAAAAAACATTCCTATAAAATTGAACAGGTCAAAATATTTAGCATGCTATTACTTCCTGGAAACAATGTATTTGATATGAAAACAAAGTATGTGTCATGATGTTATAATCCTATATGATATCTAAGGTGACAGTAGGTACAGGTAAACTTTTAACATGACAAATATTACGATTTTGTGAGAAACATGTTCATATAGAGATGCAGATTAATGAAAGGAAGATAACAGGAAACACTTACAATGGTCGAACATTACAATCACATGTCGCAATCAACCAGGGAACTGCACAAGAAAAACAATAAAATGACAATAACGATAGGAACTCGGGATAGCCGGACTTGTATATGCAAATTATATTTGTCAACGTTTTCCCTATTCCAGTGTTCTTATGAAAACAAAATTCGTCCACAGTCGTTTTCCTCATTCATGAATCGACTGTTTTTGTTCGATAATTTTTTTTATCTGATTCAAATGTAATTTTCACTGTAAACCAAAGAATTTCAAGTAGTTTTGTTGTATAATTTTATTTGATTTTAAAAACGTGTGGTTTGAAAGAATCAATAACTGAAACAAAAAAATTATTTTGTTATGGAAATTCCATATATGTACATGCGCAATTCAAATTTTACTTTTGTCTCATTAACTCCCTGGAACAAAATGCAAGAAAGTTATATAGAAATAGACAATGAAAATTAAAGAAATTGTCTATTATATTTTACAATTGTTTATGAAATCGATATTAGACATGACTTATTGAATTTTTTAATAAATCACTTATAACTGTTTTGGATATCTTCAGTACAGATAGACTAAATGTACTTTTTGAAACATGTAAATCAATATAATATATAGCTACGGTGATATTTCAGTTCACTATCCGGACCGGTGTTTTATATGTACTAGGTTAACTATAATTACTTTTAAGTCAAAATACATAAAAAATGTACCAAAGTTATTGTAATTAATTTTTATTAACTCATCAACTGTGTTTACAAATCAGACATACCGTATAACCAGTTCCTAGAAAACAAACACAATAATAACAAGAAAAATAACCTAAAGTAAATATAGATACCAGGGTTTTTCCTGCAACTAAGATTAGCGGTAGCGCTCCATGTTGTCACATGGAGGCGTTTCCGTTCGTGATGTATAAACGATTTATTTTTAGACGTTGAAGCTATTGTGATCAACATTATGTCGTAATGTTTACAAGTGCTGTAGGTATATAAATATAAGACCTGCATACAAGTTCCAATGTATTATAATCTATAGAATTGCAGAGGTATAAAATGTTTCATCCAAGGGAGGTTTGTAAAATTATTGATACTTTATACGTATTAGATTTTATTAGGTTTTTGAACGTTTTGCAAATGCAGTTTGTTTCAATGTTGCTTGTGATTTGTTGTTATGCAGCGGGTAAAGCAAAAACGTGGGGAAATGTTCACTATTATTTATTTATTTATCCTTTTTTTCTTCGCGTTTTTTTTTGTTTTTTTTTTTGTTTTTTTTTTTTTCATTTTTAACTATGAAATTAATAATATAATTAATTAAATTAGGGTGAATTAAATTAATATAATTTAAAATAAAATTTAACATAAAAAAAACATTTTATACCATTTGAATAATGAATGAAAACATTCTTGTCTTTAATTCAGCATTAATCAATCATTTCCAATATAAAATATTATGCACGTTTTTTATTTTTATTTTTATTATATTTTACAAAACTTCAAGGTATTTTTAAATGAAAAAATTGTGCCACCTACAAAATTCACATTAAATGGAAAGGTTAATTTTCAGACTAAGTCTTGGTGTATTATTGAACTTTCATTGAATATTTTATTTGTCTTAAATTGAACATTTCTTAGCAAGTCTTTAATATAGTTTATATTTCTTCCTAGGGTCAAGGAATAAACAAAAGTTTGGTCGACGAACATAATTATGATGATCAGAAACAAAAAGACCCGAATAATACATCAAATTTACGGTTTTCGTTCTCTTTTTTTAAATGATAAAGATATAAAACCTCTCCAAGATCGAGTGTTTGTTATGACATAAACTAAAAAATATTGCGAACTATTATCATACTTTATTCACATTCGGATACTTTTTCAATGATTGTTCCTAGGCTGCCTAAAATGTTAATTATTTATATCAATTCACTGGTAGAGTTAAAAAGTTGTTTTAATTATCGTTTTTACATAATGGTATAGTAACCTGTTTATATTAATATTATTTTTAATTATTTTATCATCTTCTTTTTCTTAAGAAAAGTGATAGGCGACTTCAACAAGATGACAACTACAGGGAATTTTTACATTGGCTGACTGACGGAGGCATTCGATATGCATTCGCAAAATATACCAATGAAAGAAATCCACAACGTTGGTATCGCCAACAATTGCCAAACAACAAAAAGAAACACATTATAATAGTTGGTGCTGGAGTTGGTGGGCTTTCTTCCGCATATGAACTTTCACAAATTGGGCACAAGGTAAGACATAAATAGTATAACGAAATTTATTTATTATATAATCAAACAAAAAGATAACAGGAAACATCTATACAAAATTTGTTTTATCAAATAAAAAGATAACAAGAAACATCTATTACGAAATTTATTTTATCAAACAAGTATTACCTTTCCAAAAAGCTAGTCTGTCCGGCGTCAGTATTATTTTACCTCGACAATAAAAGGTATATTTTGTTTGATGATTAACAGAATTTCCTAGCTTCATATTCGTAACGGTTACCAAACAAAACTCACAATATAATTCAACAACTGCGGTTGTCCCTGAAATATAGGAAGGACATACTTAACAAACGAACTGGTTTCTTTGTCTTTTATTCTGACAAAACCAGTATGATAACTTTCCTAAAGTGTTAATGTAGAAAATAATGCGTGTTTATTTATAATGCCAACAGCACGCTTAAAGAATGGTATATAATGTCATTTGAAATATCATCGCTGAAAAATCAATAAATGAACATCGCGATTGCAAGTTTTAATTTATTAATTTGCAATGATATTGTTAACCTTATATTAATCAAATGAACACGTTACACTTTATTGACCGTCATGCGATGGACACTTTACCGAAATGCAATGCGAACGTGGACGCCTTACTGGATGTGCTTTTTCTTATTCTAATACTGTCTAACGCCGTGATGTCAGACAATAAAAAGATAACAGGAAACATCTATTACAAAATTTATTTTATCAAATAAAAAGATAACAGGAAACATCTATACGAAATTTATTTTATCCAACAAAAAGATAACAGGAAACATCTATACGAAATTTATTTTATCAAACAAAAAGATAACAGGAAACATCTATTATGCCTGATAAATACAGTAACATACTACACGCTATAAAGGAAATAAAAGACAAAAGACAAACGTAAACAAGGATAGGAACAAGGAACAGACATATTTGGAACCGACACTAGCAAATGCCAAAGGTAGGGTTAAACCGATTTATGGATACCCAACCCATCCTTTTCTCTGCCCCATTTCCATATAGTATAATAAACATACGAATAAAGAATTCCACTTGTAGAACTGATAATTTCAAAATGGCCATTTTCAAACATTTCAATCTCGCCGATGCCAAGAATGAATTAGCATTCAAAACGATATTTAATTGCATATATTTACATTTTACATAGGAAATCTTCATAAGGCAATTGATGAGACATAAGTTGTCGAAATGGTCATATGAATAAAGTAAATTTACAGTAACTTCGATATATTGTTATTGAAACTAATTGTAAATTCGTTTTGTTATTATATCCGTTAAGTAATATCTTTTTTTAAATTATTCATTCTTTTTTATCCTTATAATGTTGGAATACCCATTAATGCCCAAAATTTCGTATTTAAATGTTGGTAAAAGCAGCCTAGGAAATATCATTTGAAGTCGAACTGAAATTTTATATTTCCTCTTTTTTGTTAAAATAGTGAAGTCTCATTCAAACTTTCAAAAAGCTAAGTACCGTATATCTAAAATGAGTTTTCTTTTCAAATTAAATCCAACAAATATATATTGGTAATCTATAAACAACTATTTCAGGTAACCATTTTAGAAGCAAGGGAAGACATTGGTGGGCGTATTTTGACTATGAGAGATGGTTTTGATGATGGACTATTAGCTGAAGGTAACTTGAACGTAAAGACTGAACAGACCATTCTTGTTTTATTATTGCTGTAGCTTTTTTCCGTTAAGGTTTGCAGTGTGATCCATGTAAGATCAATGCACGCGACTTCATCTTACATGGGTAAGTGACCAACCAAAGTGCTCATTTTTCTTATACAACAATCGTTACCATGACTAAACGTCATAAAACACCTGACGCCACAATGTTAAGTACACTCAAATGGCGACGACGTTGTTCACACAGTATCGATTTCAAGGTGTCTATTTTCGTATTTTATGGAAGAAATAGGAACTTGCATTCGATCAAAATTAAAGATCGGGATATCTTTCATTCGTGCACGAAATTATACGTCTTTTCCTCTCGTTCCGCTACTCTCAACTCGAGAAAACACGAAATTTCTTGCACTCGTGAAAGATATCCCGATCTTTAATCTGACCTTATGCAAGATCATATTAATATTTTGTCTTTATGCGTCAACATATGTGTATCCAATTTGTTGCTATCAAGCGTCTAGTTTTTACTACAATATATTTTCAGTAGTACTCCAGTTCGCCAATTGGAGACAAACACAAAATTCAGAACAAAGGCAAATATAACACGTATGCAGTTCCTTTTTGTATCGTTATTTTTACAGTAAATAAGCAAATGATATGTTATATATTCACTTAAATGTTATATTTGATGTCAAAATTATCAAGTCACTCACCTTTTTAAATTCTTAAAAATATCTTCAATACGATGCTTTAAATTTGCTTCAGTATCATCTCAAATGCTTTTCTTAATTTACAGCTGGAGCAATGAGGATTCCACATAATCATTATCTTACAAGATACTATGTGGACAAATTTAATATCAAAACAGTCCCCTTCCAGTACTTCAATGAGGAAGGTTACATCTATGTTCAAGGTGAAAAGGTCAAACAAAAAGGTATAGTTTGAGAATATATTTCAAATCACTTTTTATTGAGTATTGGCGAACTTGTCATCAGTTTTTCCTTATATAAATATTAGTATCAGTGAAGTCTGGTTACTTTCAGCATTTTTGAAAAATGTAATATTAGATTTCATAAAAAAAAATCAAACATATGATAATCTAAGTACTTTTCAAATTATAAACCAACAACAAGGATAATGCAAAGATACCTATGCCATGAAAATAGACAACCGAATGAGAAGGATGGGGTGCCAATGGAGACTCATTCGCTCTCGATGATTTCAAATGTTGCATATTTCATTTCTTTTTTGGATTCATTTAATTGACAAACTAAGTCTTTCTATTACACAGTATTCCAGCTATGAGTCAGTCAGTGGGTGTCACATCAAAAATTTAGATCATGTATCTTTTGGCCTAGGTTTATTCATTTGGTCATAAAACACCAAAAAGAATTTACACTCGCGAATGTGTTATGTCTCGAGATAATTTTTTGACTGGTTATATACAGAAAAAAACGGCGGGAAATTTTCCCGTACTTTTCACCGTACAAAGTAACTAAATTTTTGAAGCTGAAAACTCAAAAAGGGCAAAATAACACAGAACTTTTATCTATAAAAATGACGTTTTCTTGCTTAGTTTTATCAAAATCAAACATCAAAAGTTTGCGTTTTTTACTCAATGTGCCACCGCATCAATGCACTTTGCATGTTTCTTCGACGGACTGGTACTTAAATGTTCAATCTGACCTTTGTATAATTCTTTTTTGTCCGAATGTAGAATTATTTTCAATATAACAATTTTTAAATGCATAACATGTGATATCAAAATGAAGAACAACAATTAAAGCGTTGTTTCATTGCTTTGTTTCACCATATATATAAATATATATATAACGATTAGACCAAATTTTGACTCTTTGAATACCTTATATTGAATCACTTTGAGTGAAGAGAGCAACAACCTGCCTTGTATCCACTTGGTACCTAAATCACATAAATGCCCTTACAAACAGAGGTACATTGCTGGATCTGCCAAATGCACAACAAAACCCCTTTCTAAGCTCCTCACCTCATTACTTACTGCAGTCAAAGATGGCCTCAAGATATATGGTGATAAAGTATACCCAACAAGTGGAGTGAATCAGATGTGGATTCTCAGAAACTAAAAAGACTTGTTAGAATATCTTTATTCAACTGAACTTCACCACTGCAACAGTGTCAAGACATTTGATTTTTCTCTTTATACAACTCTTCCACACGATAAGCTAAAGTCAGTACTCCGGGATTTAATACATCAGTCTTTCTGTACTAAAAAATGTGAAAGAAAATATTCATATTTGGTGATAAGTAAAGATGGGGCCTATTTTGTTAAACATCACACTGATTCGCACAAAAAGTATACAGAGGTGGATGTCATTGCAATGCTGGAATTCTTGATTGATAACATATTTGTAGAATTTGGAGGACAAGTTTTCCAGCAGACAATAGGGACTAATTGTGCGCCACTTTTAGCAGATTTGTTTCTTTATTCGTATGAAGCCAGGTTCATACAAGGGCTAGATCGGAAAAAAGACAACAAGCCAGCCAAATCCTTTAATTTCAGTTTCCGTTATATAGATGATGTTCTTTCATTGAACAATCCCCAATTTAAGGATAACCTTCATCTTATATACCCAAATGAACTCGAAATTAAAGAGACCACTGATACACCATCATCAGCATCATACCTGGACCTATACCTCTACATTGACAACTCTGGACGTCTGAAAACAAAACTTTACGACAAGCGTGATGATTTCGACTTTCCAATGGTGAACTTCCCATTTTGAGCAGTAACATTCTCACTTCTCCGGCATATGGCGTGTACATTTCACAACTCATTCGCTATTGCCGTGCCTGTAGTTTGTACAGCGATTTCGTCAACAGAGCGGAATTACTGTCTCAAAAACTTATACATCAAGGGTATGTTCAGCCACTGTTGCAATTGTCACTTCAGAAGTTTTACGGTCGTCACCACGATTTGACAGACCATTACAATGTTTCTGTTTCACAAATGAGAGCAGATATCTTTGGGTGATCCAGAAATTGTTACCGGGCTGACTTACACCGACTGTGACAAAATCGGACTTTTCACCAGCAGTGTGACGGATGCCACGCGTGGAGCAGATCATGCTTACCCCTCCGGAGCACCTGATGATACCTCAGTTCACACTACTAGTGCTTTAGTTTTGTGGCGTTTTTGTTCATTTTTGTTTGTTTGTTACGTGCTGTAAACGTGGAAATTTTCGCGTGGGGGTAATTTTGGCTTATTTCGCGTTTCGGAATTTTACGCGAATACTTTTAAAACCAAGCTTTTGATAGTCAAATTTCAAATATCCGCGAAAATTGTCATACTGTCTCAATTCGTGTTGCTGTGAATTGCCGTGAGTTTAGATTTATGATTTTAGAATTTCCCCTTTCCTCGTTCTTGCTTCGGTATTCGTTTGCCGATGTATTGTCTATTAAATTTAAGCAGCTAAATTTACAAAATGACAAGACGAAAAGAATGTCGAACTTTATTGATGAAATTTTACTTCAATGCTATACTGCAGTAGAAATTGTTCTTTGCTTTTATAATTTCAAAAGTTGAAATCAATAATAAAAATAAACTAGATGTTGTCGGAAATGACAGCTAGCACCGTACTACCTGTTTGACACAAAAAACAGTTGTTATACATGGGCATAATTTTTTTATCATTTTTGAAATCTAATTATTGATAGTCGTTATTATTACTAAAGGAAGTCTAGGATATATGGTTGTTAAGTAGAATTCAAAAAAAAAATAAATAAAAAAAAGTGTGGTCTTTGAGACTTTCAGGAAATTTACCAAAATTGTAATCAAATATTATTGAAATCCAACTGATGAAAATGTTTGTCCTAAACTACACAATCAATTTAAGTATGGTTGCTAGGTAGAATTCCAAAAAATAAGCGGTCTTTCAGACTTTCAGAAAATTTACCAAAATTGGAATCAAATATTTTTGAAATACAATTGATGAAAATGTTTGTCCTAAAGTACACAAACAGTTTAAATATGGTTGCTAGGTAGAATTCCAAAAAAATAAGTGATCTTTGAGACTTTCAGGAAATTTACCAAAATTGGAATCAAATATTTTTGAAATCCAATTGATGAAAATGTTTTTCCTCAATTAAATAAACAATTTAAGAATGGTTGCTTGGTAGAATTAAAAAAATAAGAGGTCTTTGAGACTTTCAGGAAATTTACCAAAATTGGAACCGCCTTTCAGATTCCTAAGTTTTCAGAATTTTGTTTTTTACCGAACACTTGTCAGAATATGAAATAATATGCCAAAATTAAAAAAATAATATGTGTCTTTGACATTTTCAGGAAATTTTCCAAAGTTGGAACTGGAACCGAAGTTCCAAAAGGTTATTGCAAATCTATGGACTATATACAACAATTCTGCATAAAGATTTAATCCCTAAATCCCAAAATGTAGGAGGAGTTTGCGTCACATGCCACATGTGTCAAAATTCACATTTTTTGGTCCTTGTTAAAATTGACATTATGGGGCCTCTTGTTTGCACCAAGACCAATATAAAAAAATCTGAAACCTTATTGCGCATCTACAGACTATATGCAACAATTCTACAACAAAATTAAATCCATAAATGAAGGAGGAGTTTGTGTCACATGCCACATGTGTAAAAATTGACAACATGGGGCCTCTTTTTGCACCAAGACCAATATCGAAAATCCGAAAGCTTATTGCGCATCTACAGACTATATGCAACAATTCTACAACAAAATTAAATCCCTTAATCCAAGAATGTCGGAGGAGTTTGAGTAACAAGAAAAGTGTGACGGACGGACGGACAGACAGACGGACGGACAGACTGAGGCTATCCCGAAAATTATCTTCGAAAATGCGGGGATAAATATAATATAATAAACAAAATTAATATATTTGTCTCATGTGCATTTACTCCATATCTCTTCATTGTTTATGTACCAGAAATGATTTGTTTTTATTTTTTATTGCAGATTGGATAGAGAACAATGCTTATTACTGTGACAAATGGTGGCCAGGGTGGGATTCGAAACTCACAACACAAATGAAAAAGGACCTTGGAATAAATGGTATCCGTATGTATCAATGTCATGCTCATAATAATTTCACTATAAATATAATGCCCTTTTAAGTCTAATGGTATAAAGATTTGATAGAATATCAGCTTAAGAAGTACGTCAAAATTATTGTAAATTTAGACCCTGTATATGGTGATTTCAACAACTTAAGTTTCTTCAATGGAGATCAAATCAAACCTTTTGAAAAACTAGAAATCAAAAGAAGTATAGAAACTGAAAAATAACAAAATTTTTATTCTTGTATTTTTTTTTATTACTAACAACGGCAACAGAATACCGAGGGAACAAAGGATGTGATAACAGCAAAAATCTAAGTCCACAGACATGGCAAAAAACGGGAACACAGAAAAACAAAGACAAAACAATGACATGAGACAGCCACAAGGCACGGAAATAAAAAAAAACACAACATCAGGACTTATGGTGTGAACTCCCATGAAAACCAGAACTGACATCATGTTTAATTGATGTAAAACTGTACTTTAATTGCATTTATATTATTCACTAGTGTTTTTTTTCAGTTGACCTTTTCAAAGCAACTATAAAACCATTAAGAGATGAACTTGGAGAAAATGCTTCAGAGGCTGCTTGGCAGAAGTGGATACGTAAATGGAGTCCTGTATCTTTGGAAACATTTTTACGAACTGACTTCAATCAAGCTGAAAATCACCCAAACCTAAGACCATGGCCAGAGGCTGCAATTGAAGCCTATATGGTATGTATTCTATTTTAAAATTGAGACATTAATAGTAATGACCTCCTGTAAATTAACGTGTATTCGTTTTTTATTATTTAAAAAAGACAGCCTATCTTTATTCATTAGTGAAATTGGAATTGATTTTCAAACAAACAGCAGTTTCTTTAACTGCATTGATAAGAATAACAAATATACCGGGATTGAAATTAATTTTGTGTTTCTGTAGATAGTTATTCGACAATTTACTTTTCTTCAGTGCAGATAAAAATCAAACATTTGTACACCAAACAATCAAAACATATCAAAGATCTGACAGAGGCCTAAATACTAAAAGGCCTTACAGTAACATCAGACTTAGCCAAGGACAGAGCTTTGCACGTTACATATACTCCCTTGTTTTATGAAAATAATGAGATTTAGATATTGAAACTTTGAGCTATTTATTTATATACCTTTCTATCAATTTGAATACATTGGCTATTGAATAAAAGGTCGAACATGAGATTGAGCGACAAGAAATAGATCAAATATCATGTATAACCTGAAGTCCATTATTTTCTTAGTATTCTTTCTTGATTAAAAAAATCAATTGTGAAAACTAGTTTTCTGTCATTTCTCAATCAAAAATATATCAAATTAAAAGTCTACGAAAAAGCCACGAAACATGATTATTTCAAACTTTTTTTTTTTTTTTTTTTTTTTACAGACAACCACATACACTGTAATGATGTCATTCAGTGTGTTAGCTTACCTTAGGAATGATTTTGGCCAATGGTGGTGTGATCCAATGACTGTCATGGCTGACGGAATGGATAGCTTACCGCATGCTTTCTGCAAAAAGAACATTTATGGTTGGAATGACAATGTTGAGCTTTCAAGAAACTTAAGAACAGGGGTGATGGTAGATACTGTAAAATACACAGACCATGGGGTAGTAGTTGAGGGGTTTAAGAAAGGAACAAATTTGAAGGTCAGAGTTCGTTACGAAGGAGATGCAGTCATCTTAACACTTCCACTTCAGATACTGCGACAAATAAACATTCCAGTTTCTTATGCAAAGAAAAGAGCAATGTCAAGAATTGTTATCGACTCGGCAACCAAAATAGCTCTACAGTGCAAAACACGTTTCTGGCAAAAAAATGTTGGTCAAGGTGGATTTACTAAAACAGATCTACCTATCGGCCATTTTGTGTACCCAGGATGGAAGGATTCTGGAAAAAGAAACGATGAAAGGGGTATCCTTCTTGTTTATATGAGATATAAGCAAGCGTTGGCTTTTGGAACTAAGGATGAGGACAGTTCTGTTGAGACAGCTGTAAAGCAAATTAGCGAAATTCACCCAGAAATAAATAAGGAATTCGAAAAAGGTCAAATGCATGCATGGAATACATACCATTACGCACAAGGATCGTTTTCCGCGTTTTATCCAGAAGACTACATGGATTCAATGGACATCATGACGACACCAACTGATCGTATATATATAGCCAGTGATACATTATCATGGGCTCAAAGCTGTTGCAGTTGGATACAAGGATCTGTTTTCTCGGCCTTGATGCAGGCATTTTGTTTTACGTATTACAACGAGACATCAAAAGTACTCAGTCCTGTACATTTGCTCACGAGTCAAAATACCATCAATAAGATGCAACCGACCAAGCGAAATGAAGACATATATGCACAAAGAATTACGTCACGCCTGTGATATGCATATTTTTCCACAAATAAAAATGTCATTTTATTCGTGAAGCTGAAATGTAAATAAATGTTGTTTCAGGCATTGTGATTATTTATGGATATTTTAAAATAGAGCTATCCAAAATGTAAAAATAAAAAGATTCACAATGCCTTTTGAAGATCAGTCACTTTTTATACTATATTTATATTACATGTTAAAGTTAATTTTTATCTGTGATCATTTTTGTGTGATTTTTTTTTATTCAAATTATTATTTTTTTAAAAATAAACTTACGACAAAAATCTTTATGTTTATGTTGATACTGAATTGTGATTTGCATTAATTCAGTTTACATCCCTAAACAACTAGTGAAAAAAAGTAGAATCTTAATATTGTCTTCATCTAAATATGATACCATACAAACAGTGTCACACACATGTAAAGACAGCAAATACTATCATTCTTTACCAGTTACTTCGATATTTTGTCATTCATGTAATAATTTGAGGCAATAGCCATATTTAAGTATAAAAGCTCATAATATAAGAAAATTTTGTTTACAACGAAGGAGCATCTTCCTCTTGCATAGCTCCGTCCTTAACTAATTTTTGCTTTAATGTTTAGATTATATTGATAATTTGATCTCTATCAGCTTTTACACCTGTTTCGGTTCATGGATTTCCAAAGTTTTTTTTTTATTTGATCTGCATTGAAGAGACATAAGTTGTCGAAATGGCCATATGCAGAAACTAAATTCACAATAACTTCAGTATTTTGTTATCCATTAGGAGGTACATTATATGATATTTCAATAAAAATTCCCTCAATTCGTACAATTGCATGAAATCTTCAAAAAGATCACAAAAGCTAGTTAAAAGAGAGACTAAATGCGTCGACAGATTAAATAGTATATCGACATGAAATCTCATAATCCGTTTAAGGGTGCAACTTTGAGAAAAAAAAACATTGACATGGTTACATGCACCCCGTAAGGATTGCATCTATAGGTATCTCATGCATTAAATGTCATGTCAGAAATGACATGTCCAAAGTTAAATTAAACCCTAAACAAAACTAAAGCTTACTCTAACGGTGCACTTGAACTCACCCATGGTTTTTTATTGGGTCTGTTGTTCATTTTTGTATTTGTGTGTCTTCATTTTGCTTTTCTGTGCCGTGCTCATGTTTTGTCTTTGTTTCTTTGTTTTTCCGATGTTGCCATTGTCTTTAGATTGTTCGTTTTAGACTGACGGTTCGGTTCTCACTTACTTAACTAAACAAGTCAGGTCCAATAGTTGAGACGATTCATTGTTAGATCTAGTCAAATGTGAGCATGTCTTTTGTGTATTTATTTTTCAGCCATTCACCACACATAGGGGAGGGTTTGGATCCAAGAAAACGAGTTTAACCCCACCGCAATTTTTGCGCCTGTCCCAAGTCAGGAATATGTTGGTGATTGGCTTGTCCGTGTCTTCTTATAAAATTTTAGTTTCTTGATATTTGGGTTATTGGATGTGGTTTGTTTCCATTGATTTATCCACTTTTTTACCTTTTTGGGGCCATTAAGGGCTAGCTATATGGTCTGAGGTTCCTCACTGTGTTGAAGAACGTACGGTGACCCCTAGATGCTTTGTTTTGGGTCGTTTTAACCTGGATATAGGATGTTGTCTCGTTGACATTTTCCCCATTTCCTTTCTTTTTCATATGTCATTCGCAATTTTTGAAACTTGGGTCATAATGATCAACAATTTCGTGAAGGAGACTATAAAAATGTCTCCTGATATGCAAACATCAGCAAAAACATTTACAGACCAGTTGGTTGTTTCTTGTACATCTCTGTAATAACATTAAATTGTTAGTCTTGTATCCTTGGGGCTTTAGTTATTCATGCGTTTGTTTTATCACACCCAGCACCAGTATCACACTGTTAACCGTATTCAATGTCAAAAAGCCATGTTCAACACGGAGATAGGAGTAGTCTAACCTTAAATGGATACCACAAAAAAAAACTTAAGACACAAATGTGTGATTGGATTTAATATTTTTTAGATTGTCTTAGCTGTCTAAACTCTAAATCTTTTCAGTAACCCGTGAAACAAATGTAATAAATATGACTTGTCTAACTATAAACTTCAGATCTGTAAAAGTATAATTAAGAAATAAAACATGGCCGCCATACTATATTGTCATTATAACATGGGCTTGAGTTGTTTTTGCAAATACTTTATCCCGAGCGTTAGCGAGGGGTAATATAAGCAAAACAACGAAAGCCCATGTTACAATGACAATACAGTATTGGGCGGGTATGATTTATTTCGATTCTAATGTGGAAATTTCACCCATTTTATATCCTAAGCGAGCAGCGACTATCTAATGGTTCCGTGAAATTTTGATGTTGATAAACAAACTCGCTGACAAAAAAAACTTTTGTTTGATTTAATTGCTATTTTAGCTGTAGAAAATGCCTCAAGTCCTCTTAATCTCCATTCAAACTTTCCAACCAACGCTGCTTACGAGCCGGGCATTAAGATTTTATTTGTGACGTCACAAGTAGGAAAATTAAATTGTGTAACGAACATTGCCGTTTTAAGTAGAAAAAAATTCCATAATGAATCGCGGAAACAAATTTAATTAAAAATTTGTTATTGGATGGTAGATTTTGACAGTTAAAATGAAAAATAGATTCAAAATATGCAACAGAAAGTATGCATTTTTTGCGCATGTGCTATGAGTGTTATATTGGTATTATATTATGACTCCATTTACAAAGCTAATACAGGAAGCCATATTAGAATCCAATACAACAGTGCTTCAGAACAAACATTTAACACTGCATAGTGTCAGGTATTTGTATTTTGTTTGGATGTTGTAGTCTAGAGGTGTTGTCTCATTGAAATTTATCTTCTCTTTTTATCTCAACATTTGCATTAAAACAACGGCAGTAGAATATCAAGGGAACAAAGAATAAGATAACATAATTCAAAGTCCAGAGACAAGTAAAAAATGAGAGAACACCAGAAGACGGAGGTCCAAGACACGACACATCCATAAAACACACGAACGCCACAAATATAACACTCTAGTTTGATGTGTTATATTTGTGATGCTCGTATGTTTTGTGAACTAGAGTGTAATATTTGAGATGTTCGTATGTTTTATGAACTAGAGTTTTATATTTGCTATTTCGTATGTTTTGTAAACTAGAGTGTTATATTTGTGATGTTCGTATGTTTTGTGAACTACAGTGTTATATTTGTGATGCTTGTATGTTTTGTGATCTAGAGTGTTATATTTGTGATGCTCGTATGTTTTGTGAAATACAGTGTTATATTTGTGATGTTCGTATGTTTTGTGAACTAGAGTGTTATATTTGTGATGTCCGTATGTTTTAGGAACTAGAGTGTTATATTTGTAATGTTCGTATGTTTTGTGAACTAGAGTGTTATATTTGTGTTTTTCGTAAGTTTTGTAAACTAGAGTGTTATATTTGTGATGTTCGTATGTTTTATGAACTAGAGTATTATATTTGTGATGCTTGTATGTTTTGTGAACTAGAGTGCTATATTTGTGATGCTCGTGTGTTTTGTGAACTAGAGTGTTATATTTGTGATGTTCGTTTTTTTTGTGAACTAGGGTGTTATATTTGTGATGTGTTTTGTGCACTAGAGTGTTATATTTGTGATGTTCGTATGTTTTGTGATTTAGAGTGTTATATTTGTAATGGACGTATGTCTTGTGAACTAGAGTGCTATTTTTGTGATGCTCCTATGTTTTGTGAACTAGAGTGTTACATTTGTGATGTTCGTATGTTTTGTGAACGAGAGTGTTATATTTGTGATGTTTGTATGTTTTGTGAACTAGAATGCCATATTTGTGGTGCTCGTATGTTTTGTGAACTAGAGAGTTACATTTGTGATGTTCGTATGTTTTGTGAACGAGAGTGTTATATTTGTGATGTTCGTATGTTTTGTGAACTAGAATGCCATATTTGTGGTGCTCGTATGTTTTGTGAACTAGAGAGTTATATTCGTGATGCTCGTATGTTTTGTGAACTAGAGTGTTATATTTGTGATGCTTGTATGTTTTGTGAACTAGAGTGTTATATTTGTGATGCTTGTATGCTTTGTGAACTAGAGTGTTATACTTGTGATGTTCGTATGTTTTGGGAACTAGAGTGTTATATTTATGATGTTCGTATGTTTTGTGAGCTAGAGTGTTATTTTTGTGATGCTCGTGTGTTTTGTCAACTAGAGTGTTATATTTGTGATGCTTGTATTTTTTGTGAACTAGGGTGTTATATTTGTGATGTGTTTTGTGAACTAGAGTGTTATATTTGTGATGTTCGTATTTTTTCTGCACTACAGCGTTATTTTAGTCATGCTTGTATCTTTTGTGATTTAGAGTGTATTTGTAATGGACGAACCAGAGTGATATTTTTGTGATGCTCCTATGTTTTGTGAACTAGATTGTTATATTTGTGATGTTCGTATGTTTTGTGAACTAGAGTGTTATATGTGTGATGTTCGTATGTTTTGTGAACTAGAATACCATATTTGTGATGCTCGTATGTTTTGTGAACTAGAGAGTTATATTCGTGATGCTCGTATGTTTTGTGAACTAGAGTGTTATATTTGTGATGCTCGTATGTTTTGTGAACTAGAGTTTTATATTGTGATGCTCGTATGTTTTGTGAGCTAGATCGTTATATTTGTGATGCTTGTATGCTTTGTGAACTAGAGTGTTTTATTTGTGATGTTTGTATGGTTTGTGAACTAGGGTGTTATATTTGTGATGTTCGTATGTTTTGTGAACTAGAATGTTATATTTGTGATGTTCGTATGTTTTGTGAATTAGAGAGTTATATTTGTGATGCTCGTATGTTTTGTGAACTAGAGTGTTATATTTGCTATGTTCGTATGTTTTGTGGGTGTGCAGTGTCTAGCGCACTAACAGCGTGAGCTCTCAAAAAATGAGAGTGACATTAGTGCCCCGGAGAGGAGGCATGTCCTGCTTTATATACGGTACATGTCACACTGTCAGTGAGTCAATCAAAGGATAAGTCAAAATCAGTAAATGTCCATTCTCGTTTATGAAATCTTATCTACGATGTGGTGATGAC
Source organism: Modiolus philippinarum (assembly GCA_002080025.1). Classification (NCBI taxonomy): domain Eukaryota; kingdom Metazoa; phylum Mollusca; class Bivalvia; order Mytilida; family Modiolidae; genus Modiolus; species Modiolus philippinarum. Next base: position 175,432 of record MJUU01039674.1, read on the forward strand.
CATAGAATTTTGAATGGTTGTGTTTTTAATTTCAATCTCACTGGGGTAGATCTGGTGTAATATTCTTTAAATCTTGGATTATTAAGAGAAAGTAGATGGTCTAGCTATTGAAAGCAGATAATAAATAAATGGACTAGTTGGTTTTCGTTTTCCATATATGGCCTTGTTAATACTTTGCTACATATGAATATGAAAAAAGGTCAGCTAAAGTGGCACATACTTTGTTCCCATCGGAGTCAATTGTGTCTGTTAAAAACGTGGCCCCCATTTCGACGAAAACGTTGTCCATCAAATACTCAAGCATCTTCAAAATAACGTATTTCAAATTTTACTTTGTATATGAACAAGTGACAATTTATATCACTTGAGCATAGCTAATAATGTTTTGTCGTGGTTAGACGGATTTTCAATTTCTGAATACTTTGTTTCGGTCTCTTCCTTCGGTATTCATTGACAATAAATTGATTTGAACTGTTGAAATACAACACTTTATAACGCTTTATCTAGGAAGAAAATTAAGAAGGTGTCAAGCTGATGTTCGAACTTTGTATATATACGTATTAGATGAATAATGTTAGAACTACATTTTGTATTTCAAGAGATTCTTCGGGAGTTGAGCCTATGGTGTAAACGTTTATTGCATTGGATAGATGTCTGATATCTTTGTGCACAAATATTAACTTCAGGTAACCTGGTTATGCCTCCTCGTATCTTAAATCTCGTGCTGTGAAATGTTATATGATAAATGCAAGCTGCAGTGCAGAATCGAGATTGCCACAACTGTTTTAATGCTGCTCTTGTTTGAAAATACTACATAACTTGTTCAAGGCCTTATATGACAATTGCAGAAACTTAATTTACAGCAACTGTGGTATTGTGTTATTTGAAAGATATGGAGTAAATGCACATGAGCCAAAGTCTCTATGTTTTCGAATATATTTAGGATGGTCAGTCTAACAATGTTAAATATGCAAATTTGAATCAGCACATTTTCTTCAATTCCACCAATGTCAGGGACGTTTATGATATCGATGGCAAGATTGCATACAACTTTTCAAACTTCCAATAAATTCAAATTTAATTTAATATCAAACGTGTGCCGTAATTTTGCTGTGTGCTAAATTGTTTAGATAATAAATAAGAAGACAGATGGAATTTGCTTTTTATCCTTTCAATCCTGTTATGTGAAATTGTCTTATAAATGCCGTATCTTTTTATATTACCCGAAATTCAAGCACTACATATAGGAAAAATGAAAGCATATGGAGTGAATGTACATAGTCTTTTTTGATTCGAGAAAATCTATATTGCTTTATTTAAGTTTTTAAACAAAAAGATTCATGTCTGCCATTTATAGCAACCTGAGTGGAAAAGGGTTAGATTAAAACTATACTTCATACAAATGTTGATTATCATAACAAAATACCGAATATACTGTAAATTTAGTTTCTGCATAGGGACAACTTATGTTTCTTCAGTAAATTTAGTTTCTGCATGTGGACAACTTATGTTTCTTCAGTAAATTTAGTTACTGCATGTGGACAACTTATGTTTCTTCAGTAAATTTAGTTTCTGCATGTGGACAACTTATGTTTCTTCAGTAAATTTAGTTTCTGCATGTGGACAACTTATGTTTCTTTAGTAAATTTAGTTTCTGCATGTGGACAACTTATGTTTCTTCAGTAAATTTAGTTTCTGCATGTGGACAACTTATGTTTCTTCAGTAAATTTAGTTTCTGTGTGTGGACAACTTATGTTTCTTTCGTAAATTTAGTTTCTGTGTGTGGACAACTTATGTTTCTTCAGTAAATTTAGTTTCTGCATATGGACAACTTATGTTTCTTCAGTAAATTTAGTTTCTGCATGTGGACAACTTATGTTTCTTCAGTAAATTTAGTTTCTGCATGTGGACAACTTATGTTTCTTCAGTAAATTTAGTTTCTGTGTGTGGACAACTTATGTTTCTTCAGTAAATTTAGTTTCAGCATGTGGACAACTTATGTCTCTTCAGTAAATTTAGTTTCTGCATGTGGACAACTTATGTTTCTTCAGTGCAGATCAAATCAAAATATTAAGAAGACCATAAACCAAAAATTTATAAAATCTGATTGCGCAATAAAAACCGGAACAGACATACAGTGTTGGAGCGGAAGTGTAATGCATTTTTTTCTTATCGGGTAGTTGCACAAGATAAAAATTTACTGACAATGCAAGAATATGTTAGGTTGCTTCGTTTTTATTTGATTTCTATGCATACAAATAACATAGCTAAAAAGCTGAATGTCACTTTCATATTTTCAGTATTCTAAAACATATATTTTGCTTTTTGATAATAGATTCTTGATTCTTGTTACTTCTACTATCAACAGAAGTCGCAAGCGACTCCGGCGTTTATTGATGAAAATCTTCAGTTATATAGTTAACTTGATCATTACTTATTCCTCGTTTTCAATATGAACTTTTAGGCTTGTCCCATCATTTGAATATTTAGCTTGGAAGGAGTCTAACTGATGTACTAATTTGTACAGGTACTTGCAAGTAAACATTTAGTTACTGTATAGGTGCTTGCGACAACAATGTATTGGTAGTTGTAAATCAAGAATAAACAAAAAACAAAACAAAGAAAAATCGCCAACTAATACAGTTTTATTATATTTCATGGTTACAAAAGACCTGACCTATACAAACTAGTTAAAGGAGTACGAGTGTCAGATAATTTGTAATTAGAATTAAAACTCTTGCCTTCTGTTTGTAAATCTTTGCTAATTGAAAAACATGAGCAAAAATGTTTGAAAATCCATGTCAAACTTTTTGATATACAAGAGGTCAAAATTTTGGCAAGAAATGGTTCACTCTCTAGAGTTTTCCTTCATTTTACTTTGGCTCATTATATGCTTCAAAATATATAAAAATGTCATTGGAAATTGATAAAATTTGGTACATTGTCTATTTTATGCATTTTAAAGTGACCCATGACCAAGAAAACAGTAACCATGTACAAAAATATTTTACTCTGTTTGAATGGATAAAACCCGAGGATATTGAATGCTTCTAAAAACTGACGTTCATACTCCTTTAATCCACTGATTTTATTTATTTCCGATAATTCGCCGTTAATTTCCTTTGTGAATTTGTTTACAAAATTTGAACCGTCACCTATATGATGTATTCGGTATATCCATTAGACTTGACTCCAAAGAAAGCATAGCGATATATTATAACTTCTATTATACAATCGAACTTCGATGGCTCGAAAACCCAAGGGACTGATGAAAACTGTTCGAGCCAAAAGGGTGTTCGAGATATTTAGGTCGAAATATGTTTAAATTTGAACCAAGGGACCACAAAAGGGACGTATTCAAGTTCGAGCAATCGAAGTTCTACTGTATTTCTTTATTGTGTATTCGACAATGAATGTATAAAAAACCATCAACCGCGTATACGAGACAATGACAACGACAGTTGTCGCACTTGCTGTCTTAAAATCCAACTGAAATGGTACACATTTCCTCAATATCAGCACGCAGTACTCTCTGTCTAATAGAAAGAAACAGTTAGCTCACTTTAAATTAAGAATTTGATTTGAAACTAAAATAATGGTTGTTAACTTTCTAGCCTACTGCACTAAATCGGCCGAACCAACCTTCGAAAAAAGATGGTTTAATGAGGGTTGCAGAAATAGGAGGTTCCAGACTACTTTTGCCTTTTTGTCAATTTTGTCTAAATTTTGCACTCAATTTCTTTAAGGGGGAGGCCCAAACCCCGTCATCTCATGGATCCCCGATTGCACAAGCATATTCTTCATGTGACGCCATTGTTGTAGTCACTTTTAATTGAAACTGACATCAAAATTAGTTACACATTTTACGAATTCCGAGGTTAAATCAATACCCACTTTTTGATTGGAAAATAACATAGGTAATTTTAAAATCAGAAATCAGAAATTAATTCAGAAATAATTCATGGGCGCCGGTGGTTTGTTGGAGATTTACATATGGGTGGCCATTATTTTCGTTAATATTTTACCCAGAGCGTAGCGAGGGGTAAAATAAACGAAAATAATGGACACCCATATGTAAATCGACTACAAACCACCGGCGAACATGAATTATTTCGATTCTAATATGACATTTCATGATCTGAGCGGACCTATAGTGTACACGGTAACGACAGCCATTACTTCAGATTTACTGACGTTTTTGTGCACAAAACATATTGTGACGTCGTCAATTTCAGCGTAAAGACTGTTGTGAAGTCGCTCATTATGTTATTGGAGATTTTCATATGGCTAGTTGTCATGGTTTCCATTGTTCCCATATTAGAATTCCAAACAAACTTCATGGTTCTTAACACATTAAAACTGTGCACTACACAGGAATATCCAGCTTTTGAAGAATTCGGCAGGTCGGAAGGCCACTTTTTCTCCATGTTTTGCCAGAAAAAGGGGATTCCAGTACCAACCTCCTCATACGGTATTCCCCAGTGCACCATTAAATTCATCTTTTTTCCTTTGTAGTATTTTTTTTCAAAACCGCAACGGTCAGTGTATTTTATACAATCAAAATAGAAATAATTCATGGACGGGATTTTGAATATATACCCTGCTTTACTGTGCCGATATCTTAAACTAAAGTTTTGATTTAAGCGAATTATAGAATATTCTTCTATGCTGATGGATCTAGCTTTAGAAAAAGGGTTTTAGAAAAAAAAACGGCGGGTTCTAATCTATTTTTTTGTTATTTTTTGTCAAGGTTACCTAAATTATGCACGAGATAAAATTTTATCAGAAAAGGGGGAAGGAGGGGGGTGTCAAATCCAATTCCAATCGGCCACGCAGCGCAGTTGAAGCAAATTCGTAAAAAATATTGTCATTTCCATAAGATAAAATATATATAACTTTGTTTCCTTTATTTTCATTATTCAAGTAAAGAACAATAAATTAATTACGTTTATTATGAAGATTGGGGCTGAAGGTTCGAATTTAGCACTCCAACTGAACAAAGTGATCACGTGACCCAGTATTTAAAGATACGTTTGGTACACATTCATCGCAAAAGTGCAGGGGCAAGCGCTCCATTGAACATTTAAGTGAATACACCAATAAATCCTGTGAAAAGTGTATATTTCAAGAAGTGCTGCTGTCTTGACGACACACTTATGTCTTGTGCATATAAACAATTGGGAAATTCCAATTGTTCTTGCAGCACTTTTTGAATACTTAATGTTTCCTACTTTCGATACATATAAGAATTAAGAGGATGTATTGGGCGCTTGCCCCAGCACTTTTTGAAATAAAAAGGGCTATTTGTTACTTCTCGTTTCGGGGTAGTTCGATCTACAACTATAGTTTTGTCAATTTTTAGTCCACGGAAGAGAATTCCGGATTAGAATAAGGAGTGACAAATGAAATCCATCGATAGATCAGTCTGTGACGTCACACTTAAACTATAGTTCAAGACTCGAGTGAACTATTACTCTTGTTTGACAAGACATGCGCAGTTTACCGTAACATTGCGCAATCTTCCAGTACAACAGTGAGTTCGATCTCACTATTGTTGATCAATAGTTACTATTTTTGCGGATAGAACTTCCTCATAGATTCTAAAGACCTCCACGACTGCGGATATGGACATGAATACAACGTAGTAGACCGGAATACCGCCACTTCAAAAAAAAAAGTTTTTCAGCACAAACTGTACGAAATCTCTATTTAGGGGAAAACCATTTGATTTTCAGGACGGAGGGAGGGGGACTGACGATTTTGTAAATACTTGTACATGAAATAATATCTCATGTGTACACTTTGTTCAAAAACTATTATCTAAATTTATGTAAATTCTAAAACCTATGGATTAACTCACTCATTCGTAGTTTTGTCCTTAGCTATATTTGATATTACTGATATTCGTTTGGTTTTATGCATTTTAAACATTTTTTGAAATTATGCAAGTAGTATAGTAGGGCCGCCCAGACTATTTTTCCGTAGTGAATTCTTTGTTAAATATTTTATAGCTATTCATTTTTTCCCTTCCGATTCCGGTTCCGGAGATCGTTTCCGTTCCGGAACCGAGAAGTGTAACGAATGTGCCAGTGTACTTTAGTATGTCGCTGACCTTTGGTCTCAACACGTATGTCTTGCCTTAAGCTTTGGTCTCACTTGTCCATTGCCATTGGTCATGTGCTGTTAAAAAGTCAGATATCAGTCTCACCCTACCTTAATTCAAGGTTCTTTTATTAGTCTCGCCCTACCTCAATTCAAGGTTCTTCTATTGGTTTTATCTTAGATCTCACCCTTACCTTTAACCTTACACTTATCCTCGCACTAACCCTACCTTTTTTTTTTGTTAGATCAGTAATGTTGTATATGTTCAGATATACCATGATTTACCCTTACCCCTAACCAACCCAACCTCAATCATAATTTATATAACCCTAACCCTTATGTATAACACTAACCCTAGTCATTTGGTGTTTGTATGCATTATGTTGTGTTCCTTAAGTCCATATGCATTCGTTTCCTGATTTTTTTTTGCTGTCTTTTGGTCGTGACTAACTCTAACTATCCTTTTTGGTATTCTTTCTGTACCCCTTTTTAATGGTCACTTCTTCCTTTATCCAATGATATTGTCAAACTATTAGAGCTATCTTCCTTTATCTAACGTCTAACCCTAACTTTTAACCTAACGCTTATCCTTGTACTAACACTAACCTTTTTTGTTGTAGTGTTGTTAGAGTTATCAGTACTGTTGTTTTTGTTCATGCGTAACTCCAATTTTCCTTACTTTTATTTTTTCTTTACCTCTGTTTATAGTTGCTTCCCTTTTTTAATGTTATAATTATTGAAGTTATCTCTCTTTGTTCTAACACTAACCTAAGTTGCTATGACAAGTCTATATTTTTTATTCATTATTTTATTTATTATTATTTTATTAATACTATTATTCTATAATTTATTCTTTTTTTTATTATATTTTCTTTTTTTATTATTTTTTATTATTATATTATATATCATTTTATTTCTTTAATTATTTTTCCATTCAATTTTTCGTTTCATTTTTTTATTTCATTTATTTATATTAAAAATTATTTATTTATTTTTCTGTTTTTATTTTTTTAAATTTATTAATTTTTTTTTACTTTTTTAATTATTTTATTAATTGTTTTATCTTTATTTACTTTATTATTTTTATTATTTTCTCATTTGTTTTATTAATTGATTTATTTTTATTTACTTCATTATTATTATTATTATTATTATTATTATATATTATTAATCTATTATCATGTTTATGATATTTATTATTTTATTCATAATTTGATTTTTATTTATTTATTTATAATATTATTTTATTTCTTTTACTATAATTTTATTATTCAATTATTATTTTCACTATCTATTATTCAATTTATGTATATTCTGAATTATTTTTTTCCATTTGTTTTATTAATCATTTTTATTATTACCTTTAAAATATTTTTATTTGTTTTTTAATTCTGTTTTTAATTTATTGTTTATTATTTATGTTTATTTGTTTTTTTTACTTACTTTTTTATTATTTTATATTATTTATATTATTTATTATATTTATATTCTTAATTAATTATTTATTTTTGATTTATAATTTTTATTATTTTGTATTATTGTTTATTATCTAATTATTATTTCATTATCTGTTAGTTAATTTTTGATATTCTTAATAAATCAATGATTTGATTTTTTTTATTATTTCCATTTTTTTATTTATTATTTATTATTTATTTCTATTTATTCACTATTACCAATATTTACAAATATTTATTCAATTTGTTATTTTTTATTAACTTTTATTATTTTTTTTCTATTGATTATTTTATTTATTCATTCATTTATTTATTTTAATGTTATTTCTATTTTGGCTAATTATTAGATTCCCCAACAACTTCTTTGATTTTTTTTCAATCTGAACTACTTTACCCTAACTTTCATAAAATTTAACCCTGACCTGAACATCGCGATTATAACCTTATCACTTATCATTAAGATATATGTAATCCGAACCTTTAATATTTAAATAATACCTATCTTAAACTTGTATTAATTAATGATAACCGAATCTAAAGTTTTCAAACAAACACTAAGGTTAATAATGGTATCATCCCCAATAATGAAATTAGTTTTACCTTACAAAAGTAACCCTAAACTAAACTGAACTGTTATCATACCCTATTCTCTAATAATGTATAACATTATCCATGCCTCTAACCTTGGGCTTTATTATCCACAGAAAAGTCTTAGCCATCCCTAACCCTAATCCGTTTTCATAACTTTACCCTTGCTCTTATTAGATCTGTTACCCTAACCATACTGATTGATATCATAATTCATTGAAAACACATAATGAAACATCAACTATGACTATGAACTGACACAAAACATAATTGAAAACTAATTTGAAATGAAATACTAAAGGAGGAAGCATAACGTCAGCTATGACTATCAACTGACATAAACTATGAACACAAATAGATATTGAAACAATATGAACTACAAATACAAACATAAGGATAAATATGAAGTGATACAACATGAAACTGAACACAAACACAACAGAACATGACAACTTAACAACATTGATATAAGCTAAACAAAGAATGACAATGAATTGACACAGGACAAGTAAACATATGAACATTAACACGAATGTGAACACCAAATCCTAAGCACACAGTTAACAACGACTATAAAGTGAAACATATGAATATTAACACTGATGTGAACCAAAAAATACAAACATAACGTCAGCAATGACAAATAATTGACCTAAAGTATGAAAACAAATAGATACTGATGACAAAATGGTCACCAAATACAAACAGAAACTTTAAACCAGCAACATAAACTGACACAAGATATGTAAACATATCATACACCTAACGTTAAGTATGACTATAAAGTGATATAAAACATATGAACATTGATACTGATGTGAACAAAAAATATAAACAGTTACATTAGAAGTTTATTGATAAAACTGAAACATAACTTGAAATCTCCAATGAATTGACAGACATTATGACAATATATAGTTATTGATATAAATATTTACACAAAAAGAAAAGCCGAATCTTAAAATATCAAGATCATATTAAACAAAACATTATAGATTAACCACATTCATAAGAACTTGAACATCAAAACACAACATGCAACATGAGATATGAACAAAAATACAAGCATTAATGTTAAAACATGAACATGAAGTGATAGAACATATGAAAACTCTCTGATGAGAACACCAAATACTAGCAGAAATGTCCAAATATGAACATTTAACGACATAAGATATGGAAATGTGCAAACATTGACACGGGTTTTTATGCCAAAACACGAAACATAACGTTAAGTATGGACACAAAAACAACAATAAATGACAACAAATGCAAACTTGAACACCAAAACAGAATAGGAAATGTAAAATATGAACACAAAGACAAACAATACAGGACAACATAAAGACATTCAAAGATTTAATACATGAAAGCATAACAAGATACATGAACAATGACACAACAAAACAATAATACCTTAATCATATTCATGTGAACTGTTACATGAAAACTTAATATGATATGTTAAATATGAACATAAATACAACAAAGTTGAAAAATAAATCTAAACTTATATGTTAAAACACAACATTACACATTAAACATGAACATTATTACAACAAATTATGAAAAGAAATGCAAACTTGTACATGAAAATACAAACTGAAACGTTAAATATCAAGATTTGGTGACGCAAAACATTAAACATATCGATGTTTATGAGGACTTTAACACAAAAACACAATATGAAATGTATAATATGAACATAATTACAACAAATTATGAAGATAAATGCAAACGTGACATAAAAACGTAAGATGAAACGTTAAATATGAACACATATTGTTTCCATTAATATCAATAAGTTTTCGCGTTTGTTGTATTTGTGTTCATATTTAACGTTTCATCTTACGTTTGCATGTCAAGTTTGCATTTATCTTCATAATTTGTTGTATTTATGTTCATATTTTACATTTCATACTGTGTTTTTATGTTAAAGTCTTCATAAACATCGATATGTTTAATGTTTTGCGTCACCAAATCTTGATATTTAACGTTTCAGTTTGTATTTTCATGTACAAGTTTGCATTTCTTTTCATAATTTGTTGTAATAATGTTCATGTTTAATGTGTAATGTTGAGTTTTCATATATAAGTTTAGATTTATTTTTCAACTTTGTTGCATTTATGTTCATATTTAACATATCATATTAAGTTTTCATTAACAGTTCACATGAATATGGTTAAGGTATGATGTTTTGTTGTGTTATTGTTCATGTCTCTTGTTATGCTTTTAATGTCTTTATGTTGTCATGTATTGTTGTCTTTGTGTTCATACATTTCATATTGTGTTTCTGTGTTCAAGTTTGCATTTGTTGTCATTTATTGTTGTTTTTATGTTCATACTTAACGTTATGTTTCGTGTTTTGGCATAAACACCCGTGTCAATGTTTGCATATTTCCATATCTTGTGTCGTTAAATGTTCATATTTGGACATTTCTGCTAGTATTTGGTGTTCTCATCAGAGTGTTTTTATATTTTTTATCACTTCATGTTCATGTTTTAACATTAATGCTTGTATTTTTGTTCCTATCACATGTTGCATGTTGTGTTTTGATGTTGAAGTTCTTATGAATGTGGTTAATCTATAATGTTTTGTATCATATGATCTTGATATTTTAAGTTTCGTCTTTTGTTTTTGTGTAAATATCCATATCAATGACTATATATTGCCATAATGTCTGTCAATTCATAGGAGATTTCAAGTTATGTTTCAGTTTTGTCATTAAAGTTCATATGAATGTCGTTTAATTTTGATATTTCAATGTTTCTGTTTATATTTTTTGTTCACATCAGTGTCAATGTTCATATGTTTTATATCACTTTATAGTCATACTTAACGTTAGGTGTATTATTTGGTTTTCACATCAGTGTGTTAACATATCTTGCGTCAGATTATGTTGATGTTTTAATGTTTCTGTTTGTATTTGGTGTTTACATTCATATGTTGCACCATTTAATGTTGGTCTTTTAACATTTATGCTTGTATTTGGTGTTCACATTCACAGGTTTTAATAGTTTGTATTACTTTATGTTGATCTTTTAACATCTATGCATGTATTTGTTGTTCATTTTGTCGTTAGTATCTATTACTTTTCATAGTTTGTGTTCTCATTCTTGCAGTTAAAGTTCGTATGTTTACATATTTTTTTCATTCATAGTCATAGTTAACGTTTCTTCTTATGTTTTCATTTAACAGTTCATATCATTATGTTGTCATGTTTTGTTATAGTTGTGTTCATTATTTATGTGTCATGTTTTGTTTTGATGTCAAAGTTCACATACTTTCATACTTTGTTGTGTTCGTATTTAACATATCATATTCTGTTTTCATGGAACAGTTCATATCAATGTCATCATGTTGGCGTTTATTGTTGTTTTTGTGTTCATACTTGACGTTATGTGTCGTGTTTTGGTGTAAAAATTTGTGTCAATGTTCATTTGTTTACATATCTTGTGTCAGTTTATGTTGGTGGTTTAAAGTTTCCGTTTGTATTTGGTGTTCATTTTGTCGTCAGTATCTATTTGTTTTCATAGTTTAGGTCAATTTAATATCATAGCTGACGTTATGTTTATAATTTTTGGTTCACATCAGTGTTAATATTCATATGTTAACATGTTTGAATATCACTTTATAGTCGTAGTTAACTGTATGCTTATGATTTGGTGTTCACATTCGTGTTAATGTTCATATGTTTACTTGTCCTGTGTCAATTCATTGTCATTCTTTGTTTAGCTTACATTAATGTTGTTAAGTTGTCATGTTCTGTTGTGTTTGTGTTCAATTTCATGTTGTATCACTTCATATTTATCCTTATGTTTGTATTTGTAGTTCATATTGTTTCAATATATATGTGTTCATAGTTTATGTCAGTTGATAGTCATAGCTGACGTTATGCTTCCTCTTTTAGCATTTCATTTCACATTAGTTTTCATTGATGTTTTGTGTCAGTTCATAGTCATAGTTGGCGTTTCATTATGTGTTTTCAATGAATTATGATATCAATCAGTATGGTTAGGGTAACAGATCTTATAAGGGTAAGGGTAAAGTTATGAAAACGGATTAGGGTTAGGGATGGCTAAGACTTTTCTGTGGATAATAAAGCCCAAGGTTAGAGGCATGGGTAATGTTATACATTTTTAGAGAATATGGTATGATAACAGTTCAGTTTAGTTTAGGGTTACTTTTGTAAGGTAAAACTAATTTCCTCATTGGGGATGATACCATTATTAACGTTAGTGTTTGTTTGAAAACTTTAGATTAGGTTATCATTAATTCATAAAAGTTTAATAAGATAGGTATTATTTAAATCTTAAATGTTCGGATTACATATATCTTAATGATAAGTGATAAGGTTATAATCATCGATGTTCAGGTAAGGGTTAAATTTTATGAGAGTTAGGGTTAAGTAGTTTCGATTGAAAAAAAAATCATAAAAGTTGTTGGGGAATCTAATAATTAGCCAAAATAGAAATAACCTATAAATAAGATAAATGAATAAATAAATAAAATAATCATGAAAAATCAAGAGAAAAAAATAATAAAAGTTAATAAAAAATAATAAATAATATAAATATTTATAAATATTGGTAATAATAATAAAAGTTAATAAATAATAAATAATATACAACAAATAAAAAAGAAATAGAAAAATAATAATAAAAGTAATGATGAAAATAATTAATAAAATAAATAAAGCATTAATTAATTAAGTATTTCAAAAATTAACTAACAGATAATGAAAACAATTATTAGATAATAAACAATAATAAAAAATAATGAAAAGAAATAAAAATTAAATAAAATAATAATAAAGATAATAAATAAATAATAAATAATTAATCAAGAATATAAATATATTAAATGATATAAAATAATAAAAAAGTAAGTAAAAAAATAGACATAAATAATAAACAATAAATTATAAAGAAAATTATGAAAAACAAATAAAATATTATAAAGGTAATAATAAAAATAATTAATAAAACAAATGAAAAAAAATAATTCAGAATATAAATAAAGTAAATTATAGATAGTGAAAATAATAATTGAATAACAAAATTATAATAAAAGAAATCAAATAATATAAACAAGATTGCTACGCGTAGCTATGTCCCCCGCCGCGGCAGTAAAGTCGATAAAGTCCAATAACTCAAGTAAAATTATGGAATCAAAATGATGGCAAGATATGATCAACTGCATTTGGTGGCAAACAGCTACGCAAAATTTGAGCAAA
>MJUU01039674.1:204583-237822 GCA_002080025.1 Modiolus philippinarum
AAGGACTTTAATGGTCTTATTTTTCAACATTGGATCACAACGGATAAATTAAGCATAAAAACTAGATCAAATGATGAGATTTATTTATCTGAAAGGAATTGAAAGCTAAAAAAAATCGTTATTTTCGCTATTTTTGGCAGGGGGAGGGGTATATTTTTGCATCCCTAAATCTCAAAAACAGCGTAATGTGCCCAAACTTGTGTTCATTGTAAAGTATATTGAATAAGCTTTAATTTGATACCAAATTTCATTACATCTAACTTATTTACATAAAAATTATGGAGCTTAAAAGATAAAATTAAGAATAAAACTAAAATACAAGAATTGTGTGTGGTGTACTATAAAAATGGCCCTATACTGTATATGCGTGCAGGTTATATTCGTGTTAACATGTTTTATTTTGAAGAGGGGATATAGAAGGACTGAAAAGATCGGTCTGGATCATAAGTGGGGGGGTGCACGGAAAGTGATTTCAGCCCATGGCCTAATGTCTGAATCTGAAGAAAAGTGAAATGCCAAATAAAACGCAAAAACAAATATTACAAGTGACTTAGTGGGAACAATGAATTTTATACTCCTAATTTTTTGATTGCACACCTTAGCAACAAAATTACAAAAACAGGAAAACAGCAAACACCAACCAGTGTACAAACACATATATAAGGAAAAATTGATACACAACACAACTAATAACCTGCGGATATATGTTCTAGTTTACACATTAAAATGCTGACTAAGTAAGTAACTATGACAACTGACAAATATTTTGATGAGTATTTTCTCAATATTTGAAGCTTGACTGTACTTTTATCTTCATTAGGTACTTATAAATAAATAATTGGTCATTGATTTACACTTTTGATATAAGATATCCGACGACCAAATACACATCATATACTTCGTTACAACCGTGGCTAACCTCCGAGGATGCACTCTTACAGCTTAATAAAGCTATAATCTAATATACATGTATGTGAAATATAATTTTTCCTGAAAATGAACTTTAAAAAAAAATCCCTTTCTTTAGAAATTCCGTACTCAACAATTTTAAATTACAAGTAGCTTATGTCCCAAATTTTAACTAAATATCATTTTGAGATGAGAGGAAGACCATGGAAAAGATTGTTATACATAACAGGCACAAAGGCGAGGATAAACAATTAAGAGAGGGGGAGTAAATTAAAACGAATAGACACATACAAAAATATGATGACCAATGAAAAGATAGAATTCAAGCTTGCCTGTTTTAACTCTTCTTCTGGGTCTACCCATTATGGACGCCAGTTCTATATCATCTCTAGCTAGAGGGATACAAGCCATCCTTCAAAGGGCGTGGCAGTCGAGAATGTTTGTGCCATGACTTTTATCCACAAAAATTTATGTTCTCGTTTTAAAGTAGCTTAAATATCTTTCAGTACATTAACGAATTATAAAAACCGGATATATAACACAGTCAGTTTTAGCAATAACGCTCACCTCTATACATCGCACAACAATGACCATATTAGATTAAGTTTCAGAAAAACTTGACGAGTAAAGAGAAGAAAATCTTTCAGGTTTTGAAATAGTTCTTATCTCACTGTGTGTTCCCTTTTCTGATTTACACAGAATTTTTAGACTTTTTAGACTAAGTGATTATCATTATGATTATCATAAACCACATTTACGTAGCGCTGATGGATTGACTGTTTTCTAATCTGAATGACTGTCAATGTACTGTCCAAAACCTTTTAATCATCGAACCATTTTTCTGTGTACAAATAGAATCTATCCTTTCAAGTCGTTGATTATCATATTTTTGTGTCGAAAGGGTAGAACTTTAAAAGTTCGAGCTTTAGCGTGCGTATTGTAACACTTCTTCTTAGTCTAAAATAATGGAACCCAGTACTAGCCTTTCTAGCTAGAGGTACATCCTACAAATGGCGTGCGGATATTTTATGCTACGCCTTTTATGAGTAAAAGACCACTTCATAGTTTTCTAGTTTCTAGTTTTATAATATTTTATTGCATAAATACAGGCAATAGGATTGGACAACAAGTTATTACAACTTATCAATAGTCTTCTCCTTAAACATATTTACAAAGCAGCAATTGCAATTACATAACAATTCTTAAAACATTTTTACAAATTTTAGATAAATAAAAATACATATAATAAGAAGCAAAACAAAATAATTAGACATGACAATATAACAGCATTGTTGTAACAAGTTACTTAAATGAACAGAAAAGAAGAAGAGTAAAAAAATGAAGAAGAACAGGCATATCACTGGAACCTCTTAGTTTGTTTGATATAGGTACGAACTAAGTCAAATATTTTTGAATTCATTTTATTGTCTACGTCGTCATTTCCAAACAATAAAATTTCTATATGGGCCTCAATATTAATTTCATTTAATTTTCTTATTAATTCAGACCTCTCATTATGATAATGAATGCATTCAAGAAAAAAGTGAATAGCATCTTCGTATGGAGCCCCACAGGCACAGCGTGGGTTATTTCAACATGTTTTCTTGCCAAATCTGCGTTCAAAGTGCTACATTGATGTCTCAGTCTAGTATGCAATATATTCAATTTTCTATTTCCTTTATCATAATAATTTGGAGATTTGAAATTAACATAATTGGTTTTATTTTTGAAAATAGAGATTGTTGTTCCAGAATTACGTATACTTGGACCTAAATTAGTCCATAGTCTGGTGGTAGACGGCACAAACGATTTCTCACTAACATTAACCCTACATCTTGGAACAATATATTCATCATTATTTCGGAGATTATATGGATTGTTGTCAGATACTTTTGGGGGCAAACATGCGAATAGATACTGTTTACACAAATTATTATACATTTTATAAAAAGTCGTAATTTTACTTTGTTTGCGTCTCTCAGATAGTGGTTCCCATCCTGTTTCAAAATACAACGATTCTTTACTAGCATATTTTGTGAGTCCTGTCACTATTCTTGCTGCTTCAAGCTGTATTTTTTCAAGTTTTTGGCTTTCATAATAAAAACAACCATCCAATATCCTCAGCAGCATATTCTAAAAGAGGACGAATAAAACTTACATAGATATTTATAAGACTTTTTTTAATAACAGAAATTTAAGTTTTCTCAAAACGGTAACTTGCTTTAGAGCAGAATTTGAAATATTTTGTATGTGTGTCGACCAATTACCATCAGACGAAAAAGTGAGACATAAATGTTTATGATTTTCGACAATTTCAACTTTTTCACCATTAAATTCAATATTCATATCTAAAGGGCGGTTTGTATTTGCTATGATAAGGGCTTTCGTCTTTTTTGGATTAAAGTTAACTGGCCATTTGTTTGACCACTCATTTATTTTACTCAAATCACTATTAACTTCCATTTCTATTGTATTTAAATCAACACCGGAATACGCAAGAGATGTGTCATCGGCAAATAAACGCGCTATATTACTTAAGTTGTCTACAATGTCATTTATATACAAAAGGAATAATAAAGGTCCCAAAACTGACCCCAGTGGTACTCCAGCTTTAATATCCCAAGGTTCTGACATTTCGTTGTTAATAAAGACTAGTTGTTTTCTGTTGCTGACATAATCCTTGATCCAATCTAGAAGATTTCCAGTAATTCCATATGCCTTTAATTTTGCTAAGAGACCCCGGTGCCATACCCTATCAAAAGCTTTGGATATATCGCAAAACGTTATTACAGTATATAATCTTTCATCTAAATTTTTACAGACTCTATGATAAATTTCAATGAGTTGATGCACTGTCGAGTGTCCTGTTAGAAATCCAGATTGATATGCATAGAGTAGTTGATTATCTATTATGTAGTTATAAATATACTTGTATACAGTTCTTTTCATAACTTTTCTTAAACAACTTAATAAAGAGATTGGTCTGTAATTTGAAGGATCAGATTTCTCCTCTTTTTTATAAGACGCCATTATCCTGGCATATTTCCAAATAGATGGAAAACAACCACTTGATACACAAAAGTGGAAGTCGAGAATGTTCGTACCATTGCTTCTACTTACAAAAATTGAAACAGCTCAAATATCTTAAAGTACACTAATGAATTATCATTAAATTATTATGCACCGCATTAGCCATAGTAAATTCAATAACTTTCATCAAGTTGATTTCAGAGAAACTTGACATGTTAAAAAAATCACTTTTAAGTTTAAAAGTAGTTTTTATCTCACTGTGTTGTTATCTTTTCTGATTTACACAGAATTTTTAATCAACCTGCAAGAAATAAACTTATTTGGACAAAGTGATGGATCGGCTG
The DNA here is from genome assembly GCA_002080025.1 of Modiolus philippinarum. Classification (NCBI taxonomy): domain Eukaryota; kingdom Metazoa; phylum Mollusca; class Bivalvia; order Mytilida; family Modiolidae; genus Modiolus; species Modiolus philippinarum. The sequence goes on from MJUU01039674.1 coordinate 208,867, forward strand.
ATTTCTTAATTATTATGCACTGTTAAGAATGCAAATCAATGTTCAGTTACTGTATCACCCATGTACTGATGGCTGAATTAAAGTTACATTATCGGTACAATAGAACAAACACAGTTAAAACAGAATATAAACTCTGATCTCCGACAGAGTAGTGTCGATTGTTTTCCATCCTTTCACTTTTCTACAAATATAAGAACCTTTGTGAAATTTATTATAGATGATTGGAGAACTGAAAGACTTAAATGGTGTACATAAAATACTCTCTTCTGAAAATACATTGCTTTCAAATACACCATGTTGAAGGTAATTTATGTCTTACTTCACAATTCAAAATAAACCTATCTGACAACGGCTGCATCATATCATTTTGACCAAATAATAACCCCTTCTAAACACAACCATCTCCTTAGGATCTCCATAATTCCTTAGAGCAACAAATCCGCTTGTTTTTGGCAAGGGAGTAAATAAACAAACACACGTATCCAGTAAATGTCATTTAATAAAATGACGATAAGATTATATAATATTTAAAACATAAAATAACAGGGAGCAGTTATATAATAATAAAATGTCTGTTAGGTGTTATTTTTTCCTGTTATATAATACATGTAGTTAAAACATAAAATAACAGGGAGCAGTTACATAATAATAAAATATTTGTTCGCTGTTATTTTCTTCCTGTCAAATAATACTCCCCGAGACAAAAAGGGGTGGCACTAAAAAAAAGCCATCCCAAATGTGAAGATTGTCTCCCCTTTCATTGGCGGTGTGATGGGGAGGTGATGGGAAAATTTTAAAACAGGATAAAAATGAGCGTGACCTTTCATCACAAAGATAGTAAAGCAACTGATGACATCAGTGCAAAATGCATTCAGCTGATTGGTCCAATACAGATTCCTATTCATAAGAAATTTAAGATACTAAATTTGACTTTGCGACAGATTACATATTATATAAGATAGAAAAAGTCACAAATATTGTCAAAATTTAAATGTAGAAGTTTTTCCCAATGCGTAACCTCATCAAGTTGATTACATAAATATTTGCAAAATGAATTAACTCCCTTACTACATGAAAAGTTACATGGTTTCAGAATACATAAATATTTTTATTTCCAATAAAACGTATTTATGTCTTACTTCACAATTCAAATAACCCTATCTGACAACGGTTGCATCATATCATTTTGACCAAATAATAACCCCTTCTAAACACAACCATCTCCTTAGGATCTCCATAATTCTCTAGAGCAACAAATCCGCTTGTTTTTTGGCAAGGGAGTAAATAAACAAAAACATGTATCCAGTAAATGTCATATAATAAAATGACGATAAGATTATATAATATTTAAAACATAAAATAACAGGGAGCAGTTATATAATAATAAAATGTCTGTTCGGTGTTATTTTCTCCCTGTTATATAATACATGTAGTTAAAACAAGTCTTCAGAAGTTTCCATACATTTCAACATGTGCAAAGCCTCTGGATATACAGTATCTGTAATCCAATACACCACATAGTCAAAAGGCCATTGTGTATCAATTGAATGTGTATTACATAATCAGTGTAGGCGCCATGTTTTCATCCAACTGTTGATGAAAAATCAATAATTATTCAATATAACGTATCGTCCTGAAGCCAATGACTGTCTAAATATGTTACTTAATTAAATCCCATGAGGTTACAAAAACATCAGTAGATAACAGGATGCACAAATTTCAAAGCGTGACCTTTCATCACAAAGATAGTAAAGCAACTGATGACATCAGTGCAAAATGCATCCAGCTGATTGGTCCAATACAGATTCCTATTCATAAGAAATTTGACTATGCGACAGATTACATATTATATAAGATAGAAAAGGTCCCAAATATTGTCAAAATTAAAATGTAGAAGTTTTTCCCAGTTACATAACCTCATCAAGTTGATTACATAAATATTTGCAAAATAAAGAAATGAAAGGTCACGCAAATTTAAATTTAAACATGTTTTTCGATAAATGGACTTCCAAATGTTTTGGTTTAATCTGCACTGATGAGACATAAGTTGTCGAAATGCGCATATGCAGAAAATAAATTAACAGTAACCTCGGTATTTTGTTATTTAACTCCCTTACTACATGAAAAATTATATGNTCGAAATAAAATCGGCTTTCGGGTCAGCACCGAAGTACTGACTACTGGGCTGGTGAATACCCTCGGGGACTAACAGTCCACCAGCAGAGGCATCGACCCAGTGGTAACAAATAACTAAATACCGAAGTTACTGTGAATTTATTTTCTGCATATGGCAAATGGGGCCTAATTTAAAATTATTGAAATACTGACGCTTACAAATTCATATTGCTAGAGTTTTTTTTTCACCATCAATGATTAAGCTCTCATAATTGCTGTTCTTGTCTGAATTTAAACATTTTGAGTGTAATTATGGTTCAAAATTTGAAATATGAAATTAAAGGTTTCCCTTCAGTTCCATTGTTCAAAATGCCCTTTTAAAGTTACTAAGAAGTAAACCCATACTATGATGTTATGTACTAAGCAAAAAAAAAAGTTTAACAAGAATTGGTATGAATAAAAAAGAGTCTATTTTGCTGGTTATCAAATCTCATTTCATTGATTTTTTTACATTTCTGAGCTGGACTTGAGTTCGACTAATCATCAGCATAACGTCTGGTCATAGATTCTGAATATTGCCTAAATCTCATGAAAACTCGACACAAACCGAAAACATTGAAAAAGGTGTGATATGGAAAAATGCCAGATTTTTCGTTATTATGCAATGAAAGGGGCCGAAAAGTTTTTGATAACAAGAACTGGTTACGGCGATTCTTGCACGTTTATGCAAAAAAGAAATCGCTTTGGGAAAACATCCATGGTCATTTTCAGACCATAATTTGAATTGGGCATCGTGTACACCCTACTTGACAAAATGAACAAAAAATATTAGGGTTAGATTAAAGAAAATATCGGTTATGTTTAGCCGAGATCAGAATTTATCATCATTTAAGCATTTCTGTTCAAATTTAAGACTGTTGAAAATGTGTTGCTAAACTTTTTTTTGTTCGGTATACAAATTAGATTCTTTGTTTACTTTATTTATAATAATTACACACGGATCGAAATGAAAAAAGACAAAACAATCGCATACTGCTCTCTCGTATATACAATCACCAATTCCGTCCGACAATATTCCCTGTCAGCGCAAATCAAATATGTGCATGATGGAATCTGGTTTCTGTCAAAAATTTATATATGGAGATCATTTTTTTTCTTCAAAAAAGAGGGGAGAGCAGTCCGTGTTCTTATCATAAACGGTTCAAAAGATTTTGATGAATTTCACACGATGGTAGTGCATCACCTGAAGATGTGCATGAAGGAATTTGATTACTGCCTGGTAGGGTGAACATCATGAAGGGTTTATTTCCACCTCTAATAACTTCTTCACTAGAAATTGTATTCTTATTCCAGATTCTAACTAAATTATTCCAATCTTCCCGACAAATTAAGGGGAAGAGTAAATAATTTGCATGTCTGAATATTTAATGAACAAAACATCCTCACCAAAAGAATGATCGTCATTCCGGATTACCTTATTAATGGTCATTCAATACACCATTCCTGTAAAGTTGTAGTGAAGACGGACACCAAATTATGGTAAAAGCTTGCATGGTCTTTTAGGCTAAGTGAGCACACAATATGTCCAAGGCTAATGGCCGCTGTCCTTTGTTTTTCTTTGCTCATAAAAAATATGGCTCGATACTAAATGTCGTATTTTTAGATATTCACGTAAATCCGCAAGCAGATGTTTGGACTATGTTTTGTACAGTTCTATGTACAATGCAACCAGCGTGTAATTTGATTAAAAAAAACAGGCCAACATATGACCTAGTCTTACCAATTGGATTTCACGCGAATGTTTTGTATCTAGAGGTACTACGGCCTGATGGGCCACAAAGTGATACACCTGCTCCTTCTTTGAAGATAAAGTTTAATTAATTGCTTTGGAACCGAAATAATATTTCTTCATACGCATCCATGGATGGTGAACGGAGACTGTGCAATATTTTATCAAAATCCACAACTGCTTTAGGAGGGGATGCGCTGACGAGGGCTGCACTGACAAAGAACATGGACCACCCTCCCCCTTTTTGATTAAGTCAAATAATCTCCCCTGCCAAATTTTGGACAGCAACCAAATGCCTTCATGGATATCTTCATGTGGTGTACTACGACTGTGTAAAGCGTCATCAAAATAATTTGAGTTGTTAAAGAGGTGTTGCGCTGATAAGGAACATGAACTGTCCTCCCCTTTTTGGAATAAAAAATCAAATAATGTCCACTTCCACCAAATTTTTGATTGCAACCAATTTTTTTTCATGTACATCTTTGAGTAGCGCTGACAAGGAACATGGATGGATGGACAGGGTGATTTCTATACAGCCAATTTAAGTTTGCGGGGGTATACTAATAATAAAGATTTTAAATATAAATTTTCGCGTTTATTCACGAAAATTGTCGCATTTATTCGCGAAAGTAATTACTTTGCGTTATTTCGCGAAAGTTTTGCGTTTTTTTCGCGAAAACTTGATTTTTTTAACCTACGAACATGAGCTCAATGGGCTTTTGAACTATAGCGAGAGGGTTGAATTATTGAGTTATTTTTATTCATTGAAGCCTTTCTAACTGGAAAGTAATTAGTTTTCTTTAAGGTCAAATCAAGCATTCACCCTTATATTTTGATGAATACTGACTATCCTGCTTGAACACAATTAACGCAGTTTACGTTGAATTTTGCAATTAAATATTGTTTTATTCATAATACCGAGCAATTTGTATTCATGGTACTAATATTATAATTTGTATTGTTTATTATAAAAACAATAAGAAAGTATACACCTTTTCTTGATTTTTAAGCCTTCTAAAACTGGTTGTCTGTGGTTGTGAATGATAAATAAATACACAACCCGTCTTTCAGATGGGATGTAAACTCAGGTCAGCGTATTGAAAGAAATGCCACGTTAAACAAGCCTTTTGGCAAGCTACAAGGCTAAATTTCCTATCCCTATCGATTTCATCCTACTTTTTCAGTGGCAGTGAAAATTTTCCATCCCATGGCCTTTCCACACCCAAAGTGATTATTTATTGACGAACTTGTTCTCGTCTTGATACAGCTGAAATATTGCTGAGTAGACGTTAAAACAATATAAACAATATTCAACAACCAATCAGTCTTGCTTTTTATGAAAAGACAAAATATTTTTGTACTAAAGACAGCTTTAAGAAGAATACCGTTTTTAGTTTTAGATATTTGATCCTAGTTGTGACCACTAATTTTTCTCGTCTCATCAAATATACCTCTTATCCGGAAGTTTTGGAAAAAAAAGGTTTTTTGTACAGATATTTGACTAATGACAATTGAAAATTTTCATCTCGTCAAGCTTAAATGAACTTTTGATTCATTTAGTCATGGCATAATGACAAGTGCTAATTTTGATAAAATCAAGAAAATAATATCTTCATTAACTCCTCAGTCTAGAAATTGGTGTTTTGGTAATGGGCCTTTTATACGTCCCCGGTCTGTAATGATTGCTTTTGGATGCTGTACAGTGGTCCTCGACGTTGACTCGTGCCGCTACAGCTATCCTCATGCCATTAGTATAGGCATCGAATATTAAACAGGGCCTTATGAATGACTAAATACCGAAGATACTGTGAATTTAACTGCATATGCGCATTTCGACAACTTATGTCTCTTCAGTGCAGATAAAATCTAAACGTTTGGAAGACCTTAAACTCAAAGATGTTTAAAAACTGACTTATATGATTTAAATGTAAAGCCAAAATCAGCTAAGGACAGAGCTTTGCATGAGGGAGATACTCCTTAAAAAATACCTATTAATACTTTATACATCGCCATAATTTTTGTTTATCTTCACGTCGTTCATGTTCTGAACGATTAGTTTATTTTTAGTTGTTATTTTTGCATATTCTCTTTTTTTGTGCTTCTTCATTTTTGGCACGTTTTTGGACGTTCGAAATTGTTGCAGTCTGGAATTTGTTTGTGCATTTTTGAAAGTAAGGGTTCTTTTCCCTTTGCACTTTCAATATTTTCTGTTTGAATCTACACATTTTATTTCAAGACACGTTAATTTCTTATAAAACATGTATGAAATTGCAACTACCGAAACAGGATATAACTTATTTCAGTGCGACATACTGCGTAAACTTGGGAGAGGTCAATATCGTGTTTAACCAAAAATAAAATGGGCATATACATCTGAGGAAAATATTCTCGGTAGGTAATTTGAGACATTCTTTTTTGCATTTATTGTAAAAAAGAAAAGAGCAGTGAAGTGCGAAGTTTATTTAGTGTATTACTTCATGTGATTATAATTAAAGGACAAACATCCATGTACTCTATTTTCTCAAACGAGAGATTTCATAATATAATTTCCCCGTAATTTTTTACCTTTCTTCAGTAAACAAGTCAATAATGGATTGTAATAAATGATGATTTTATACAAAAATTCAAACTTTCATTTAAATCAAATAAATTTTGCACGTACATTGTACTGTGCAAAACGCATTGTATGGCAGTTATTAAAATTAAGATATTATTTATACATCACTCTATGTACAGTTGCAGTTACGTGTGAAATAAGGTTTCACTTTTACCGAATACAGCACCCATTCAACACTTAAAGGCATTTTACAGATTGTTTTCATAAGATAGTATGCCACATTATTTTTTATCATGATTTTATAAATATTTTGATACAAAAAACTTGTTGCTACCACCAAAATACAATGCTTTCATCTACTCTCTCGGGATACTAACTGTTGGACTGATCGTATACAGAAATCAATCTGCAATATTCCCACTTGATCTGTCAAGTGGGAATATTGCAGATTGAAAAAGGAAATATAAACGACAGCATAGAAACCAATTAAAACAAAAATTTGAAGAAGTAAATAAATAAAATAAGTAAATAGCAACCTTTTATATTACAGTATTATAAACAAGACGATATCGACTAGTCATAATAAGGAAAGTTTACTTTATCGATAAAATAATGCAAATCTTTTTAAAAAATTAAGAGATAAGTCTAAACCCAAGGTGAAATGAATTCTGTTATGTTTCATAATATATGGAAGAATTAAAAAAAGAGTCACCAATGATCCATGAACCAGCTGATTTTTATCGATTAATAATAACATTGTTGTTATTGTATTGCCAGATCCATACAGTCCTATAAGATCATAAAAAGACTGTTCGTAGCAATCAACAACACTTTCCTTTGTCCAAAGGATGCAGTACTGCAGAAAAAGAGGGTAATGACATAATTACCGAACACAATTGTCAAGTGCCGAAATCCAAAACGAAAACCAAAAGAAATAGTTTACACGTTTTTATTATTGAGGGTAAAAAGAAAGAACGACAGCAGAATAACGAAGGAACAAAGGATGTAATAATTAATAAAATGATAGTCCATAGACATGGTAAAAACGGGAACATGGAAAAACAAAGACATGTAACACGTGAGACAGCCACAAGGCACGGAAATAAAAAGACGACATTCTCAACTAAGGCTCTTATAGTGAATTGCCATGAAAACGGGGAGTAACATCAGGGGATCAAGAAGGGTAAGCATATCTTGCTCCGCTATCGGCACCCGTCACTCTATAAGGGTGTCGATCCAGGGTTTAGTCAAATCCGGTTGTGTCAAATCCGTGAAGACATTAATCTAGCTCAAAATGTCCGTTTTCGTTTAAATGTTCATTACGGTAATAAGTAAGAAATGAATCTCTTAACCACAAATCGGACCGACCATTTAAAATTTTTCCACAAGGGATGGATATCTATTAAAGATCTTTTAAAATGGTCGTATGAGACGAACACTGATTAATAAGGCAGTAACGGAGATAACTGTTTCTTTAAAAAGAAGCATTGATTAATTAACTAATATAATGAGAAGTCCAAATCAACGGGAACGAATCAACCTTCTCTAATTTTTGTCTTGTTTTCACGTTTCCCGAACGGTTGGAGAAATATGTTTCTCCTCTCTAGAGATAATGTTGTTCTCGGCAAATGATTGGATGAAATTCAATTATGACGTCAAACATGTTTGCCGTTTTCCAACTTTACCATTGTGACGTCATGAAAAAAGGCGACCATGCCCGATGACATCACGCCCATAGAACACATTTATTTCGGATCATCAGAAGAAAGGGGGTCATGATTTTGTCAAAAATCTCCTTGAAATCATTAGAGAAATAAAATATACATAAGGGAACGACCATTTGATTTTTATGGAGGGGCTATGGTCAAATTTAAAATAAAAAGGCAGGACGCCAAAAATCTAGAAAAAAATAACCAGGACAGTACTTGTCCTGAAAAAAAATGCAGGATGGTTGATTTGGCTGTATAATTTTAAGGATATTGAAAAGAAAAAGTCAGACGCGCTTACGCACGCAAAAAAAAAATGACCATAGTCTGCTGGTAAAATACTGACACACTACGCAGGGAAAATCAAACTCAAAACTCCCAGAAGGGTTTGGTAAAGAGTCCTCATGTATTTCAGTAGACATCGGCAGTATCAGTGAGAGGCCAGTATATGTGTTAAGTCTTCAGGTCACTGGAATCCAAAGCCAATTTAACAGATTTGTTTAGAATATACAGTCGATATCCACTTAAACGTAAAGAATGTAAATCAAGTCCTAGTCTTTTTCTGGATTTTGTATCAGTTTCTGTTCTTTTTAACAACATTTCCACAAAAGCAAGGATGAGAAATGCCCTTGGTAATTAGCTTTTTGTTAGTCACGTCATATCTAGTTATCAAATAAGCATACATCTCTCGCACAGGAAATATTTTTACGGACTCCACCCTGCAGGAGACACAAATCCATGTCTTAAATTAACAATGAAATGAAATGTAGTAAATGAACATGAGACACAGTCTCTACAAATACATGATTAAACTAAGTAATGGAACACTGCTTTTATTATTATTCTTCATCTTGAAGTCACCATGAGACCTTTAATAGAGAATAAAAGGATATGGAGTAAATGCACATGAGACAAAGTCTCCACAAATAAATGGTAAAAACGAGCAATGGAACAAGGCTTTTATTGTTGTTCTTCATCTTGAAGTCACCATGAGACCCTTATTAGAGAATAAAAGGATACGGAGTAAAGCACATGAGACAAAGTCTCCACAAATAAATGGTAAAAACAAGCAATGGAACAAGGCTTTTATTGTTGTTCTTCATGTTGAAGTCACCATGAGACCAAAAGGATATGGAGTAAATGGACATGAGACAAAGTCTCTAAAAATAAATGGTAAGAACAAGCAAAGGAACAAGGCTTTTATTGTTGTTCTTCATCTTGAAGTCTCTAAAAATATTTGGTAAATACAAGCAAAGGAACAACGCTTTTATTGTTGTTCTTCATCTTGAAGTCACCATGAGACCTTTAATAGAGAATAAAAGGATATGGAGTAAATGCACCTGAGACAAGGTCTCTAAAAATAAATGGTAAAAACAAGGACGTATATCTAAATATACATCCTTGGTAAAAACTAGTAATTGAACACTGCTTTTATTGTAAGTTGTTCTTCTTTAAGTTCTTATTTATAAAAAGAAGAAATATCGATTAAGAAGCGACAATAAAGTTTTCAATTGATTTCATCGAAACAATGAATTTTTTACTCCTAATTTATTGTTTACAAGCCTTAGCAACATTAAACAGATATACAAAAAATACCAAATAAGAAAAAATATGACACACTACATAACCAATAATCTGAGAATCTATGATCCATTTCAAACGTTTACATGCCGAATAAATTAGTAACAACGGCAGTAGAATACTGAAGGAATCATTATGACAATTGACAAATATTTTTTAAAATTTTTTCTTCGGCCCATGACCAATCTGTTCTGTAATTTCGTTATTACCCCCGTTTATGAGTAATTTCTCAATAAATGAAAGCTGGGTGCTTTAAATATAAATTAACAATAGGTCTCTCATGACCACCTACACATTATATACTACGTTAAAACCCTGTTCTTAACCTGAGAGGATGCATTTCCACAGTTCTAGAGAGATATATAACTGATATTTCATATATAGAATATCTGATATAGACTATTTGTTAAAAATGACCTGATATATTTTTATGAATTTAAAATTATTGTCTTTTTTCTTTTGTAACAATTTCCTTCTTGTAAAGAAACGTTAATGTATAAATATAAAAACAAATCATACAAGGGGCGTGTGTAGAGATTTTCTGAGTTAAAGACCACTTGATTCACACCAGTGTCAGTCGATAATAATTGTACCATGACTTCTACTCACAAAAATTGAAACAGCTTAAATATCTTAAAGTACACAAATGAATTATCGCTACACAGTTTTAGCAATAATGCTTTTATTTTATGACTATGAATGAACAAATATATGTAAACATATGAACCCTATCTGCAAGAATGAGCTGAAACACAAATTATAAAAACAAACAGATACCGACGACAAAATGAACAACAAATACATGCATAGATGTTAAAAGATCAACACAAAGCAACACAAACCACTAATTCTGTGAATGTGAACACCAAACACAAGCATAAATGTCAAAAGACCAACATTAAATGGTACAACATACGAATGCAAACACCAAACACGAACAGAAACATTGAAACACCAACATAAATGACGCATTACATGCAAACACATGAACATTGATACGAACATCAACACCAAATCATACACCCAACGCTAAGCATGACTACAAAGTGATACAAAACATGTAAACACATGAACACCAACACCGACATGAACAAAAATACGATCAGAAACATTGAAATATCAAAACCAAACGACATTCATATGAACCCCAATGATAAAACCGAAACACAACTTGAAATCTCCAATGAATTGACAAACACTACGACAACATACAGTCACTGATATGAATATCCACACAAAAAAAGACGAAACTCAAAATATCAAGATCATATGATACAAAACACCACAGATCAACCACACTCATGAGAACCCGAATATCAAAACACAACATGCAACATGAAACTTGACCAAAAATACAAGCACCAATGTTAAAACACTAACATGAACCGACCCAACATGAGAACACACTGATGTGAACACCAAACACAAGTAGAAACGTTCAAACATGAACACCAAACGACACAAGACTTGCAAACATGCAAACACTACATGAATGCCCATACCAAAACACGAAACACAACGCCAAGCATGAACATTCCACGAAAGGACACGAACACAAACACAACAACAAATAACAACAAATGCAAACCTGAACACCAAAACACAATATGAAATGCAAAATATGAACACAAACACAACAAAACATGATAACACAACGACATCGATACGAACTGCCACATGAAAGCACAACATGAAATGACAAATATCAACACAAAGCGACACAAAACATCAATCTTAACGACATTCATATGAACCGCTACACGAAAACTCAACACAAGACGCAAAATGCGACCACAGATACAACAAATCATGAAAACAAACACAACAACACATAACAATTTAATTACATCAATATGAACCGCCACATGAAAACGCAAAAAGAAATGCAAAATATGAACATGACTACAATAAAATATGAAAACAAATCTGAACTTCACGCTAAAGACAATATGAAACGACAAATAGGAACACAAACACAACAAAGTTCAAAAACAAATCAAAAACCTTGACACCAAAACACAATACCAAACATTGAAACATCAACACTCAACGACACAAAACATACAAACTTTGATATGAATGTCAACAACAAGTGGATGACGAAACAAACACCAAGTGACACAAAATATGAAAACCAACCGATATTATGACAATTTGAACAATATATTCAAACATCAATAGTAAAAGATCAACACTAGATGACACAACATATACATGCGAACACCAAATACAAACAGAAACCCCTAATCATCAACCCTACGTGACACAAACATATGAACACTGACCCGAATGTCAACACCAAAACATGACACACAACGACAAGTACGGACAGAAACACAACAAAACACGGCAACACAATGGCATTGAAATGAACCTCCACAAGCAAACACACTGCAACACGCAAAAATGAACACAAAACACAGCAAAGCACGACAACACATCGCTAACTATATGAACCCTGACACCAAAACACAATATCAAACGTTTCAACATCAACATCAAGTGACACAAACAATAATGCTTAATCTATCGCACGGCATTGACCAGAGTAAATGCAATGACTTTGTTGATTTCAGAAAAACCTGACAGGGCAAAAATATTGATCATCTCCTAAATTCTTAACACCATAACTAAATTTAAACATTTTTACATATTTGCAGTATTTGGCATTGCACAATATCATGTTCTTCTTTCATAATTGATGATGTTGTTTTAGAAGCATTTCAATTAAAGTTTCATATGAAAGAAGGCTTGGTATCATAGTCAACGAAAATTATGCCCTTAGCTAGCTGTCAGTAACCGCGAGCGTTTGTCCGGACAGTACCCGTGTGTATTGTCTTCATGTTTTTTATACTTCATTGAAAGTGTAGTCGTCTTGATAAGTTGGACTTTTTTTCTAGTTTGATTTTTACTGTGAGTCTTTTTGTATATTTATTTTTTAGCCATTCACCACAAACATAGGGGGAGGGTTTGGATCCAAGAAAACGAGTTTAACCCCACCGCAACTTTTGCGCCTGTCCAGAGTCAGAAATATGTTGGTCATTGGCTTGTCCTTGTCTTCTTATAAAATTTTAGTTTCTTGATATTTGGGTTATTGGATGTGGTTTGTTTCTATTGATATGTTCACTTTTTACCTTTTTGGGCCCATTTAGGGCTTGCTTTATGGTGTGAGGTTCCTCACTGTGTTGAAGACTATACGGTGACCCCTAGATGCCTTGTTTTTGTTCGTTTTAACCTGGATATGGGTTTTGTCTCCTTGACATTTACCCCATTTCCTTTCTTTTTCATGGAAGAAAAGACCATCTTCTAGTTTCAAAATAGTTTTTATCTCACTGTGTTGTTCACTTTTCTGATTTACACAGACTTTTAAGAACTAAACTTATTTGGACTAAATGATAGAATGGTTGTTTTCTTAATCATTATGCACTGTTACGAGTGCAAATCAATGTTAAGTTCCTGAATCACTCTTCATGTACTGTCAAAAACCCTTTAATCATCAATTCATTTTCTGTGAATATTATAATTCATATAAAATATCATCGAATATAAGGATTTTTTAACGTTGCCAATAAAAAAGAAAATCTAACCAATTGTGAATCAAGTACTAGTATTAACAATGGAAACAAGGCTTTTTTCGAGCAATAAGTTGTTTAAACTATAGTTTGATGACAAATAGCATAAATTGTCCATAGTTTTTTCTCTCTCACTTTTAATTTTTATTTATTGTTTTTATTTATTGTTTTTTTTAATCTAGAAAAAAGAAGAGAAACGGGGAATGTGTCAAAAAGACAATGACCCAAAGGGGAGTAATAGCAACTCAAAGCCACTATAAGATCTTCAATGAACGGTCAGAAAACCCCACACCCAACGGTAGGTCGGATCCTGCCCCTAAATAAAAAGTTATCAAGTTCAGCGAAATAAACACGGTTCTAGACTCCTATAGACATAAAATAAACTAAGTAGATAACAGACAAGACACACAAAGGCTTAATACTTTTCCTGACTTATGACAGGCGCAAATCTGCTGCTGCGGAGTTAAACTAGTTCTATTGGGCCCAAACATTCATTGAAGATGAAGATGAAGAACAACAATAAAAGCGTTGTTCCTTTGCTTGTTTTTACCATGTATTTGTAGAGACTTTGTGTCACGTGCATTTACCCCATATCCTTTCATTCACCATTTCCAAATTTTGTATACGAAATATTCCATGAAAAGTGAATGAGAACGAAAACTTAGAGGAATTATACTTGAACTTTACATTGTTTTATACTCTAACTTCCTAGGAACAAGGTGTGTGTCGTGTCCGTGTAATCTTATATGCTATCTGCTGTTCTATGTTGTTTTCCTCAAATATGGATATTTTAATTCATGATTGTAAATCCAAATAAAGTCATGCTACATAGTCATGAATTTCAAGACTATTTTATAAAGCAGAGCGAAGTTAAAGTTGTGTGTGTGTGTGTGTGTGTGTGTGTGCAATGTACAAAAAAAAGAAAACAAACAAAAAAAATTACATAGTTTATATTTGAGGTTCTATTTTTCAAATTTGAGTTCCAATTATTTAAAAAGTATTATCGATTAACATCAATATTTTTTAAAGTTATTGTTCAGGCATTTTATAAGTTGCCTAGGAAATTTAGTCATTTTATGAAATTCCCTCAACAGCTAAGCATTATATAAATTGCCTAAACAGTTTAGTCATTCTATGAATTGCCTGAATTATGAAATTGTCGGTAAAACAATTAAGTAACAAATAAAAGAAATAGGGCACACAACACAACTAATGATCTGGGGATACAAATGTATATGTTATAGTTTACACGTTGATATTGCAACTCAATTAGTAACTTTAAAAATAAACAAGTATTTTTATGAATATTTTCTCAGTAACTGATTCTTGACTGTACTTTTATTCTTATTACAAATTAATAATAGGTCACTTTTTTATCCTTTTGATAGATCTCTCATGATCACCTACACAACAAATACTTAGTTAAAACCCTGTTCTTAACATTCGAGGATACATTTCCACAGTTCTAGAAAGCTATATAATTAATATCCTTGAAATATAATATTTGCTAAAAAATGAACTTATAAATTTTTATGAACTTAGAAATTTTTTTGTAACAATTCCCTACGTACAGAGAAACGTTAATGTAGAAAAGATAACAGGCTTATTGGACCAAAATGTTACTAAATGTCATTTTTGGGGTGGGGGACGGTCATTTAAATATATAGTGAACGAGGTAAAAATAGGTTTTCAAGAAATCATACAAGGGGCGTATGTAGAGCTTTTTTGCAACACCTTTTCTGAGTTAAAGACAACCTGATACACACCAGTGTCAGTCGTGAAAACTGCTACTCACAAAAACTGAAACAGCTAAACTATCTTAAAAGAACACTGATGAATTATCACTACACAGTAAGTTTTAGCATTAATAGTTAACCTATCGCACGACATTGACCATAGTAAATGCAATCACTTTGTTGATTTCAGAAAAACTTGACATGATAAGAAAAGATCATTTTCTGGTCTTAAAATAATTCTTATATCACTGTGTTGTTCACTTTTCTGGTTAACACAGAATTTTTAATCAACTTTCAAGAAATAAACTTATACAAATGTATGGACTAAGTGATGGATTGGCTGTTTTCTTAATTATTATGCACTGTTAAGAGTGCAAATCAATGTTAAGTTACTGAATCACTCTTCATGTACTGTCCAAAACCCTTTAATCATCAAATCATTTTCTGTGTATACTATAATTCATATAAAATATCATCGAATATAATGATTTTTTTAACGTTCCCAATAGAAAAGAAAATATAACCAATTGTGAATATCAAGTACTAGTATTAACAATGGACAACTAAGGCTTTTTTCGAGCAATAAGTTGTTTATAAACTATAGTTTGTTGACAAATAGCATAAATTGTCCATAGTTTCTCTCTCTCACTTTTAATTTTATTTTTTTTATTGTTTTGTTTTAATGTTCAAAAAAGAAGGGAAACGGGGAATGTGTCAAAGAGATAATGACCCAAAGGGGAGTAATAACAACTCAAAGCCACCATAAGATCTTCAATGAACGGTGAGAAAACCCCACACCCAACGGTAGGTCGGATCCGGCCCCTAAATAAAAAGTTATCAAGTTCAGCGAAATAAACACCATTCTAGACTCCTATAGACATAAAGTAAACTAAGTAGATAACAGAAAAGACACACAAAGGCTTAATATTTTTCCTGACTTATGACAGGCGCAAATCTGCTGCTGCGGAGTTAAACTAGTTCTATTGGGCCCAAACATTCATTGAAGATGAAGATGAAAAACAACAATAAAAGCGTTGTTCATTTGCTTGTTTTTACCATGTATTTGTAGAGACTTTGTGTCACGTGCATTTACCCCATATCCTTTCATTCACCATTTCCAAATTTTGTTTACGAAATATTCCATGAAAACTGAATGAGAACGAAAACTTAGAGGAATTATACTTGAACTTTACATTGTTTTATACTCTAACTTCCTGGGAACAAGGTGTGTGTCGTGTCCGTGTAATCTTATATGCTATCTGCTGTTCTATATTGTTGTCCTCAAATATGGATATTTTAATTTATGATTGTAAATCCAAATAAAGTCATGCTACACAGAGTCATGAATTTCAAGACTATTTTAGAAAGCAGAGCGAAGTTTAAGTTGTGTGTGTGTGTGTGTGTGTGTGCAACGTACAAAAAAAAACAAACAAAAAAAATTACAAGTTTATATTTGAGGTTCTATTCTTCAAATTTGAGTTCCAATTATTTAAAAAGTATCATTGATTAACATCAATATTTTTTTAAAGTTATTGTTTTTCAGGCATTTTATAAATTGCCTAGGAAATTTAGTCATTTTATCAAATTCCCATAGCTAAGCATTATATATATATAAATTGCCTAAACAGATTTGTCATTCTATGAATTGCCTGAATTATGAAATTGCTGGTAACACAAAAATAAAGTAACAAATAAAAAAAAATAGGGCACACAACACAACTAATGATCTGAGGATATATGTTTTAGTTTACAAGTCGATATGGTAACTCGATTAGTAACTTTGACAAAATAACAAATATTTTTATGAATATTTTCTCAGTAACTGATTTTTGACTGTACTTTTATTCTCATTACAAATTAATAATAGGTCACTAATTTTACCCCTTTGATAGATCTCTCATGACCACCTACACATCATATACTTCGTTAAAATCCTGTTCTTAACCTTCGAGAAGGCATTTCCACAGATCTAGAAAGCTATATGATTAATATCTTAGAAATATAATATTTGCTAAAAAATGAACTTATAAATTTTTATGAACTTAGATTTTTTTGTAACAATTCCCTACGTACAAAGAAACGTTAATGTAGAAATTGGACCAAATTGTTACTAAATGTCATTTTTGGGGTGGGGGACGGCCATTTAAATATATAGTGAACGAGGTAAAAATAGATTTTCAAGAAATCATGCAAGGGGCGTATGTAGAGCTTTTTTGCAACACCTTTTCTGAGTTAAAGACAACCTGATACACACCAGTGTCAGTCGTGAAAACTTCTACTCACAAAAATGGAAACAGCTTAAATATCTTAAAGTACACTGATGAATTATCACTACACAGTAAGTTTTAGCATTAATGCTTAATCTATCGCACGACATTGGCCATAGTAAATGCAATCACTTTGTTGATTTCAGAAAAATTTGACATGTCTTCTAGTTTTAAAATAGTTCTTATATCACTGTGTTGTTCACTTTTTTGATTGACACAGAATTTTTAATCAACTTTGAAGAAATAAACTTATTTGATGGAATAGTTGTTTAATTTATAGTGAAAAATGAGAAATATGGAGTTAATGTACAGGAGACAAGATTCTAAAAATACACAGATAGATTGAAAAACGGAACAATTTTTTCATTAGCGAGGATTTTACAAAATACCTTCCATGCCAACTGATTAGGGCATAGCAGGGGTTATTTTAACATGCAAAACGTCAAAATGGGTAATAAAGATGATATATAACAAAAAAGAACTTTCACAAACATAACAATAACACCTTTTTTTATACTCTCTTGAGTAAATGTTTAAACAGTTGCCTACTGCTGAAAAAAAACATGTGCACGTATAAGATAAAGACATGTTTATGTATATCATGGAGTTAAAAAACATTATCAAACGGGAGGTCAGATTCGCCAAAAAATACAATGTTTAGTATGTCAAATCTTTAATTTTTCACAAACAGACATTTTATCACCTTTAGCAGCAGTATATAGATCTGCTGAATGTTATTTCATCAAAATATATGTTTGATACCAATGATATTCAATTTGCATTTATATTTATAGTTTTTTGGCAGCAATTATTGAAAAATTCAAAAACATACCCTTTTCTTCACAGCCTAGGAAAATGTGGTTTTTTTCTGACATGAAATTGACATAAGACAGATTTATGTATTGACTTAATACTACCAAAAATTGTATACCAGAGGACATTTAATAAAAACATTCTTGAAATTGACAAAAAGAAAAGAGCTTAGTATTTTCATTCTCAAACTAAAAAGAATTGGTTGAAATAATTCTGTGTAAGAATTTGAACTGAAAGTTTGCAAAATTTGTTTTTCAATAGAATGAAATAGTCTGCCCAGTGATCTTGTCTTTTTTCATTCACGAGTAATTCTCTCCACTTAGAAATTTATCAACTGGTAAGATGACTTCATTTTCTAAAAGACTTTTATAAACAAATTTGATTTTTTTTGTTTGATACAATTTTCCTATAAATACATCTTCCTTAAAAGTGTTATCAAAATTTATAGTTGTACAGTTTTCTACTAAACAATCTTTTCATACTTTTGGAAGTTGTAATAAAAGAAAATAATATTTTAAGACGTGAGCTTTAGGCCTAATAGTATTTGACTTTTTTATTTGAACATAAGAGTAGAAATCTCTTGTCTCTCTGTCAATTAGATTTTGACTTTCCTTTTAAAATTCTTTTGGCTATTAATTCTCTATCAGCTTTCACACATATTTTGGTATAAGGTTTTCCAAACGTTTTGATTTGATCTGCAGTATAGAGACCCGAGTAGTCGAAATGCGCGTATGCAGAAAACAAATTCAAAGTAACTTCGGTATTTTGTTACATATCTGCTAAGAATTGAATAAGTAGTATATCGGGGCGGTTGAGACCCATAGGCCCTATGTTAAAGGTCTACGATTTTCCCTCCGATTGGGAGGGACTTTTTGACCATGTGACAAGCTGCTGTCGAACTCTTATTGACGAAGTTCTTATGTACTTTATTGTGTCATTGACCTTTGGCCTCGTTTTGTGTGCCCCGCATTCTGCTTTGGTCTCGCCATATCTAAGATACCTTCATTGGTCTGTCCTTTAGTTTTTGCTCATCCTAACCCCAACACTAAACTTAACCTTTTCTGTTGTAGTGTTGTTAGATAATCAGTTGTGTTGTCTTTGTTCACGACTTACTCTAATCCATCCAACCGTTATCTTGGCCCAGTCTTATCATTTTTTATTACCTTACCCTAACCCTTAGCTGTAACCCTAACCTAAGCTGCTATGACAACTTTTATATTTTTTGTTTTTTTCTTTATTCTTGTCTTTTTTTTTTTGTTTTTTGTTTTGTTTTTTTTTTTTTGTTGTTTTATTTACTTTTCTGTCTTTCCCTTTTATTCTGTATTTTGTTTATTTTCTTACTGTGTCTGCTCTGTTTTAAGAGTATCCTTTTTTAGGCAACAAAATAAATAACAAATTATTAACTAATATACATCTTATTATCTCCGTCATTAGATAGACATGGGTCGAGGTGTAACATGCTACCTTTACAGTGTTTAATATCCATAAGGTAATGCACAATAATCAGATGATTCTTTTGTCAAACACTAGTCTTCAGTCTTTACTTTGATGGATGGAGAGTAGTCTTTTCTTGTCTCTTATTATTTTAAAATTATCGGTAACGGTATTTACATCGTCTCTTTTATTAGTGACTATATGTTTTATCGTATCAAAGTAGATGGTGAGATGGTAGATGGTTGAGATGTATAAACAAAAGAATAGGAATCAGCGTATAAGGCTCGCTTGTCCAATTTCTCCAAATAGCTGTACAATTTTAAACGGGCTTGAGCTGTTGTGTAAGCAGCAATGACGACATTAGTACGCCCGGAGTCTTCCACAAACTCTTCTTTATACTGGTATCTAAATTCAACCATCTCGTCATTGACGGGATAAACACTCATGACGATTATTTGTTTACTGGAAAACATATCGAAATAATCCACAGGTTCACACACGTATTTGATTTAGGTTAAGTTGCTTCTTTGTCCAAGTTTTTCCTAAAAGCTATTTAACATGAGTTTAGCTAATGATCTCAATCCAGGATTTTTCTTGATGTTATTATAGTTCAGGAGTATACCCTCCTTTTCATGGTAGTTTCGAATATACTTCAATTTGTTCTCTTCAGTGTCACACCTCTCGGGCCATCCACTAGCTTCCTGTTTCATTTTGAGAAAAGTATTGATATATATTGGTAAAAAGACCACCGGTCTTTGAAATGGGGTCATATTGATCTGTCTGAAAGTGCCACACTTCATAAATCTGTTGAATTTTATATCCTTTTTCCACAGCTTTTTTCACTTCGTCCGTCACCAACGTTCCAGTCAGTGCTCGTTGATCATCGGTATGTTCACACGGTGTTTGTTGGTTCGATTGCATAACATAAATAATAACTTTTTGTTGATCTTCGCTGGAAGTACTGGAATGTATAGGCCTCTGGATGGGATCACTTGACATTTGATCAATCCTTCATAGTGTTGAATATCAGTGAAGTTTTCGATGATATTGTGTGGATGTCCAATAGGGTCTTCACCAGTTTATAAATGTAAGGATATAACGACGTCACATCGTAATAATCAATGGATCCACCATTCGACGTATCTTTGTACAACGTAAGGGCTTCCGTTCTTCCACCATAAAAAGTATCCCTGGGTTCCAAAGGAGTGATCATCTGGGATTGTTGAAAAAGTATCTTAATTCATCATTGTCTTTGACCTCTTTATCAAACTCGCATTCCCTTTTACCTATGTAGATATAACCTTGATCTTCCAAATACCGTTTCTTTTCCATAGTACGATGATGTAGGTCGCCCATAGTCATGCCGTTGACTGGATTTACGGTGGTAGCACTATAACAGTGTAAACATCCATGCCAGAACTTTCCATTGAACTCTAACGAATATTTTCCGTTTTCGTTCTCGTATTACCCATCCACTCCGTATGGCCCACTTTGTTTCTATCCACCATTTTTCTGCGTGCTGAATACGTACTCCTTCTTTTTCCGATAGGTATTTGATCCACTGCATTGCTTTCAATGAATGTTTCTCATAAGGGCGGTATCCGTGTGCAGGAATAATACCAATGGTGTCAGGCTGAAGAAATTTCTGTCTAAAGATCAAATTACAGGCAGACGTTATTGTGATACATTGTAGGAATGGATCGATTCCTCTCTGTCTGTCAGTAGATGATATCTCTAAAAACAATTCACGGAATTTAAGACAGGCTTTTCTCAAAATATCAACAACTGGTCTACAGTAACTGTACAGTTCGTTCTGAAAATGGAATGGTTGTTGGTAATTGGCCTCGTACCACTGACAGTAGGTTTCTTTATCTTTTGATTTCATTCTGTCGGGCTGATAAAATCTCACATCGGGTAGATGTTCAAGTATGGTGGATTATTTGGTCTTCGTGTTGAATAATTGTTGGAAATATCCTTTCATCAGTTCCGTCAATCCAAACATTTTAAGTAGTTCGGCTAAAGCCACGGTAAGTGGTTGATAGAATCTATCATCTGAATACGACATCCGGGTACTTCGATGAACATGTTCTTATTTCCATTGGCTATGATCGTTGGTTTGACTCCGTGCTGATACAAATATCCTAGTATGGGTAACGAATCATACCCTTTAAAGTTATGTGCAATAACAGTAGCTCCACTTTAAAATTGTACAGCTATTTGGAGAAATTGGACGAGCAAGCCTTATACGCTGATACTGATTATATTGTTTATACGTCTCAACCTTAAGAGTGGAAACCAGAATTAAGAGGCTACTTAGGAGATCTTACGGATGATGTACCAGATAACACAATTACAGAGTTTGTGACTGGGGGGCCCAAAAACTACGCTTACAAATTAGTCAGACCCGATAAGAACAAGAATACCACCATATCTAAAGTGCAAGGAATTAGCCTTAACTACATGAATAAATTTCCGAAATGGCCATACAGCTCATTAAAATTAATGCAGTTTGAGTTAACATATGTGTTATGGTCTCATGTTCATTTACTCTATATCCTTTCGTTAAATATGAACTTTCTGACCACAACTTTGATACGATAAAACATATAGTCACTAAGAAAAGAGACGATGTGAAGATCGTTACCGATGATTTTAAAATAACTAGAGACAAGATAAGGCTACTCTCCATCCATCAAAGTCTATCCATCTATTGGTACAAAATTAAGAATATCAAGAGATATTAACAGAAGGCCTCGCAAAATGTAAACCGAGAAAAACATCCCCGGGAAAACAAAATGGATTTGACTATTTGTCCGAAATGTAGTTTTGTTTTTGAAGTTTTTTGTTTGTTTGTTCTTCATCATCTTGAAGTTACTATATAAATAAGTACTTTATGCAATTTATGTAATACTAGTGTAAAAAACGAATAATATTAGGGTCGATAAACGTTAGTTTTTTGAATTTCTTCAGATCCATGACTGATGAAAGTAATAAATTGTTGAAAAAAATGCAGCTGAAAACTTCACTTTCAAAACGGAATATATGCTTTTGTTATTACTCCCCTTTGAGTCGTTGTCTCTTTGACATATTCCCAGTTTCCCTTCTTTGTCTATTAGAAAAAGATCATATCTTTAGGAACAAAACAGGAATGAATTGCAATTTAATAAATAACGGACTAGGAACAAAACAGGAATGAATTGCAAATTTATAAATAACGGACTACGCCGAACACAGCGTGTCGGACCACTCAAATTTAACCCAAATATTCCAGTCGTTATATTCCACGCACTACGACTGCTCCAGAGAGGTGATTAGCCACTAGAGGGAGCAGAATTATTTGAGTTATTCAAATTTGAACAAGTGTAATTTAAAATGAATTTGGATACTGTCAAATGCTTGACACAGTTATTCAATGGATGATTTGGACACAAACTAGGAAAAAATAACAATAATAGTCCTTTTGATACCTTATTGATCGGAAACGGTAAGAGCTACGCAAATTGTGTTGACTACCAAATAAATACTCACATCAACCAAGAGATAACCAAAGACAACAATCTGTTGAAATCCGATCAAAAATAATTATTTTACATTTTACATTATTTGAACAATTACAATTGACCCTATTTGGCACTAAGAGCTATGCCAAATCTGTGAACATACAACTTAAATTTGACTACAAGAGGAATACAAAGAAAAATTAGGTAAGAAATGTGTTAAGATTTTTTGAAAAATTGCAATCTTGACCCTTTTGACCCCTTGTAGCTAGGAAATAGTAAGAAACGTGCCCAATTAGTTGATGGTGAATAAAAGGATATGGAGTAAATGCACATGAGACAAAGTCTCTACAAATACATGGTAAAAAAACAAGCAAAGGAACAACGCTTTTATTGTTGTTCTTCATCTTGAAGTCCCCATGATGTAATACCGAAAGCTTACAACAAGAGAAATCCAAAGAAAAAACATCCAATCGAAATTTTTTGAAAATTGAATATGACATATTTTTTTTAAATTGCATTTTGTGGCCACTTTGACCCCTCATGGTTCTGAAACGATGGGTATCGTCAGTGATCAGCTGCCTGTGTTTTAATTGCAGATTTTGATAATGCATTTAGTTATACATTTTATTAATCCAACAAAATCTATACGAAACGCATTATTTAAAGCACTAAAGACACAAACTGAGAAATTAAGCAGCCAGTATCACGAAAAAAAAACGCTGTAAAAGAAGATGTTTTCAACTGTACATAACATACTTGGCATCACAAAGACAATACTTCTTGTGGCTTTTGGCTAGGTCAGTACAAGAAGTATTGTGATATGATTGGGTAATTGTATTCGGCGCATTTCATTCGGCCGCAAAATTTATTTCAATGGGCGCAAAAACTACTTCATTTGGGCGCAAATGAAAATCTTTTATTTGAGCGCATAATTATTTTACCTGTATTTTACCCGTACGATGTGAAGTATAATAACATAACAACAATAGCTTATTGAATTAAGTATTGTTTTAAATGATGGGAAACAATACCTATATAAACAGTGCCTCTTCAGTTAACCAGAAAAAAAAATCCCCCTGTTCAACAACGGGAGGTTGAATAAGGGAAAGAATAATTCAATGTATTTATTTATCACTGCGATGTCAATGCCGTTAAAATATCAAGATATTAATATTGCATAGCATTGGATCATTGGATCGAAGCACTATAGACAATTTTATGACATATTACAGTATATGGATTTACAAATGTTTTGATTTGAT
This sequence comes from Modiolus philippinarum, assembly GCA_002080025.1. Classification (NCBI taxonomy): domain Eukaryota; kingdom Metazoa; phylum Mollusca; class Bivalvia; order Mytilida; family Modiolidae; genus Modiolus; species Modiolus philippinarum. Next base: position 233,199 of record MJUU01039674.1, read on the forward strand.
CTGCACTGAAGAGACATATGATGTCGAAATGCACATATGCGGAAACTAAATTTATAGTGAATTCGGTATACCATGGCTTACTCGTTAATATATTTAAACAAAACTTTAACAAGTGCATGTTTTTTTTTCAAATATGTTAACTCTCAAAAGACATGGTAATACTAATTTAGGGTCGAATGATCAATGCATATATTTTATGTTAATATATAATATATTAATCTGTAACATATATTACTTACCTGTACAATTTACCTGTGTGAAATATGCGCCCATTTGAAAAACTTTACTTGCGCCCAAATGAAATACCCCTACTTTTTTAATTGCGCCCAAATGATATGCGCCCATTCTATTTGCAAGTTTAAGGAAAACTTGACATGTTAAGAAAACAAAATGTTGACATCATATTTAGACTTAAGGTTAGTGAGGACACCTGACCCCAAAAATAATTCCGAATTCAATATGGCTGTTTTTAAATATATTACTGTTGAATATATATCCTTTGCTTGGTATAAATATTGAACCACCTTTCCAGGCGTTTTTCTGAGATAAATGGGGTCAAAATTACCTCCCCCTGAATAATGGTCTAAATTCCCATTTACCGCCTTTTGACCATATAAAAAAACAATTGTACATTGTTTATGTAAAAAGAGTTTTTGGATTATAAGTCTTTCTTGTTTTAAAGGTATTTCTAAAAATACATCCACTTCTGTCAATTATTTTTGATTATACTCCCAATTATGTGCACATTGAGGTTAGATTTTTTATCACTTTTTGCCCCATGGAGGGACATAAAAAGTGAAATTCAGAAAAACTTCCGAATTCAAAATTTCATTTTTTTACTTAAATATATACCTTTATACGATATCTTCAAAATATAAAAAAAATCGGAATAGCAAGCCAGGCTTTTAAGATACCTACAAGCATTCAAAGTTGACAACATTGCCCTCCTCCGCTCAAAAAATTTTGCCGTCTCTAGAACAAAAACCGGAAGTGATGTCACCGGCTGTGAAGCACAAATACCGAACTAAAATAGTCATATGACTGTATACGGTCCACACTTGACTAGAACAGGAAGTTGTAGGTTACACAATCATGTCAAACCGGAAGTGGATACTTTCTTGCCTACTGTTAATCATAAATACAAAAATTTCATCTACAAATTAAAATTTTGTGATATATTGTATGATAGTTCGACATGTGACCCCGCAGGAGTCCTATAGAGAGATAAATGAGCACGCATGCGGGACTGGAAGTAGTTTGTATTGCCAATTGGCCACCGTTTTGACCGGAATGACCTATTATGCTGTATAAAGATATATTTTGGATGGCGTTGACTAAATGAGCGAGTTGATATTTCTCATATTTTCTTGTTCCAAACTTCTAGGGAGTGATCTTTATAAAACAGATATCAGCAGTGGCAGTATTTCTATCACGTCTGTGTTAATTCTTTAGAAGGGGAGACTGCTATTGTTGTTCTAGGGTGAATTCTCTCTTCCCACAATTTTCAAGTTTTATTCTATCATTTTTTCCACTTTTCTTACCCCTTTGTGTACATAGTTCACTTTTTTCAATACTATCTCTCTATTTTATTTAATTTTTATCAAAGTTTTTTCCCCTTTTCAGCACATTTACTGTGTTAATTTATTATTATTTTCCTTTTTCTCACCTTATTTCAAGATTATTTCCATTTTTCATCATATACGAAGGAATTTGAATTTTCCCCGCCATTTTGCTGTTTCCATGGCAACGGTCGCCATTTTGATATTTTACGGACCAAAACTCGTATCTACACATGTTAAGTAACCTTCATGTCAAATTTCAGTCATTTTTTAGCAATTTGAAAATGTCCTGCCATTTTCTGTTTCCATAGCAACGGTCGTCATTTTGATGTTTTTGAAACCAAAGTTCGTTATACACATGCTCAGTAATATTCCCCGCCGTGCGCGGTCCCGGCTTATGAATAGGCCCGCAGCATCCTCTGAGCTTGGAGTATGAGTGTTCCTAACAGAGGACCCCGAGGGAACCCCGAGATATAGAAATAGGACCTAGTATCTCCGGCTTGCGGGGTGTGACCCCTCCTAAACGAAGGCTGACCCCGAGGGTCCCGGGATATAGAAATAGGACCCATTCCGTGGTTGTGCGGGATTAATAAATACACAACCCATCTTTCGGATGGGATGTAAACTCAGGTCCACGTGTTGGAAGAAATGCCACGCTTCCTGCACGTTAAAGAACCCTTGTAGCAAGCTCTTTTGGGGGTGGTTTGTAGGTGATCGGCTACAAGGCTAAATTTTCCGCCCTTGACGATTTCACCCTACTTTTCCTGTGGCAGTCAGAATTTCCCGTCCCATGGCCCTTTCCATACCCCGAAGTGATTATTTATTAACAAAATTGTTCTCGTCTTGATATAGCTGAAATATTGCTGAGTAGACGTTAAACAATATTCAATCAATCAATCAGTAATATTCCTGTCAAATTTTATTCCATCCTTAGCATTTTTATTTTTTCCCGCCATTTTTATGGTTTAATCACGTGACAGCTGTCCTCACTAACCTTAAAATAGTTTTTTGTTCGTAATGTTGTTTACTTATCTAATTTAACTAATTTTCCACATGTACCGTAAATTAATTTCCGGGTAAGTGAGGGATTGGCTACACTTAATAATTGAAGGCTTAAGAGTTGAAATGAATGTCAAGTAACTGAAGTATACTCTCCACGAACTGTAAAAAAATCTTTATATCTCTGCATCATTTTCTGTTTAAATTATAATTCATATAAATTTTGTCTTTTTTTAACAGTTTGAAACTCGAATAAAATGCTTTTTTCAAACGTTGCAAATAAAAAATGAAAATAAAACTACATTTGAATAGCAAGGATAAAGTATTTACAAAGGACAACTGATTTTCCAAGAAACAGGTATTCTAACTATAATAGTATATTTGTTGAAAATAGCATAATAGGTAAAAAAAAATATCAGGTGTTCTGAAATACTATATCGTTGGTTGAAAAAAGCATTTACTAGCCACATTTTTCTTCAGTTTTCACTGAATCTGAAAGAAATGTTCATAAAATACTGAACTGGTATCCATATTGTTATATTGCTGCCTGTATCGACTGAATTATATTATTTACTTATAGCATGTTATGGGTACCAGAATCTGCTGACTAGATTTTCATAAACGTTCTTCCGAAAGTCCAATTCCGGAACGTTCCGGGTATTAATGGCGGGTCAAAGAGGTCAAACGGGGTAAAATGGCATCCCGCTGTATGAGGGCAAAGGGAATAAATTCTTCTATCAACATATGAAAGAACGGCAAATTTACAAAAATCGCAGTCTAAAAACATTGCCAAAACGAGAACACAGAAAACAATGACGCTAGACACAAAAAAAAACCATGACGTTAGACAGATACAAAGCAGTGTTTATGATTGGAAAAAAAAGCCGAACATGTCATAAATCAACATTTTATCCCAGGCGGGTCATTTCCAACTATTTTTTTTAGGTCAAGAAAATAAATAGGAGAATTCCTAGATTACGCTCAACTGACGTCAGGTACCAGTTTCCAGTAGATTTGAGGTAAGATGTCGACAATCACCCAAAAATTTGAAAGTGATATATCGTCTATTGACCAAAAAAACCTAGTAGTACCAAATCCAGTATTAAGTTTCCTAATTTGAATTAGACTACGTCATATGATTTCCGTCAGAATTTTTCGATCTTCCAGGCTTGTTCTAGTAAATCACACGAAAAAAAAAACAAAATATGATTTTATGTAAACGCCACACATAAATGTGAGCTTTCATAGTTACTAAGAATATCATCCATGAAGATGAAGTTAAACACCTATTCTCCGTTAAAGTGTGCATATGGCCAAAAAATGTAGAAAATAATTTAAAGCTTTGAAACGAGTGAAACTATGTATTTTCGTGAAGAACCATTATAGAACAAACAAAATGCAAATTTTTAGGACTGAGGCTTGAAAAATTTTTTTTTTTACATACATTGACATGAAAGAGACCAATGCGCAATTGTAATCTACGTTTGATAAAAATCCTCATTTTCTTGCAACCTTCTGTTAATAAACTGAAATTCAGAAAGGTTTTTGTTGGGAAAAAATTAATTCAATGATTATAAAGACTTCAGCATTTATATGGATTTGATAGAAGTTGTTAATAAAAAAAAATCTCGGCTAAAAACCATTCGGCTATTTTTTAAATTTTAATGCTATGTTATACTACATTTTCTTTCATTTACAATTAAATTATTACCTTTGAGATGTCAGTGGTCATTGAGAGTGAAACACAAACCAACGACTTACAACTCCTTCTTATTCAAGATTAGAAGAGGCTATTTTATTCATAGTATTTTTCAATTTGAGCTTGGTTTCGGTAACGTATATTACAACTGAATTGTAACGTAGGTTACAATCTTGCTAAAATCACATTTGACTATCACATAATTCATATACCAAATATTATTGTGAATTTATAGGAATACAATTATATCTAACATTAATAATATGAAAGACATGGGATGAATCCAGAAAAAAATCACAAATATATTCGCTCATTTAGAGCCCATGAGTAATAGAGAAAAAATATTGGTAAAAATTATGAAAAAAAA
>MJUU01039674.1:248411-266535 GCA_002080025.1 Modiolus philippinarum
TGAAACCTTTTCCATTCAACTTAGGTGATATGTGTTACATTTAAAAATGCCAAGGTCAAAGGTCATTGGTCACTTTGAACTTTGACCCTAGACCTTGTCATTGGATTAACTCATAAACTGTAGTAAATAGCTGATAACATGTAATGGCAAAAATATGTGTCTTGTTTAGATCTACATTTGTTACATGGGTCCAAAATTATGGACCAACCGTTTTGGGCCTATGGACCAAAAATCGATTTTTGATGTCTGATTTCGGTTTTTCTGCCTATAGCTCAAATACCATTGAAGATACAAAGAGACATTCAATACAAAAAAGGAAAGGAAGATGTGACCTTCAAAATGAGGTCAAGGTCAAAGTCCAAGTTCATAGCCAAAAACTTTATTTCGCCTAAAAGTATCAGTAAATGAACATATTTAGCTTAAATTGTTGATCATTTATGATAATGCTATGACGCAACTTTCGTGAAAGACTTATCAATTTTTTTGGGAACAATTGACGTACTAGTTTTCTCAAAATGGGTGGTCAAAATTCAATGAAACATGTATGTATTTCAATGTAATTTAAAATTATAATATAATTACACACTATAGAGGACATGCCTTACCTCATAATATATAAATAGAAATGAATTTTCAGATGCAATCACAAAGTGTGTACAGGTTATTCAAAAATACTAACATCACTGATAGACAGAATGACGATAACTTAAGACCAAATTCTTAAATTGAGGACTCATTGTTCTTTCAAAGAACATTAAGAAATTAGTTCTGGTTGGGCGACTTCTGTGTTTGCTTGCAAACACATTATCACTCGTTATTATTATTATTATTATTCCGCCTCAAAAAATCATTTGTCAAACCAAATTCTCAGAGACCACTTGTCCAATCATAATGAAACTTCACATGAAGATAGATCACCACCCAAAGATGTGCACTTGGGTGTTGAAATTTTCCAAAAGACCCCCATCATTGGTCACTCTGAACTTTGACCCCCAAATCTTATTATTGGATTAACTCGGAAACTGTAACAGATAGCTTATAGAATGTAATGGCAAAAATGTTAGTTGGGTCATTCCCGACATTTGTTACATTTAAACCGAAACTCTATGGTCAACCGTTCAGGAGTTATGCCAATTGAAAATTTCATCATATCTTTTAAGTATATATTTCTCGAAAACGGTAAGAGGTAGAAACCTGAAACCTTTTCCATTCATCTTAGGTGATATGTGTTACATTTAAAAATGCCAAGGTCAAAGGTCATTGGCCACTTTGAACTTTGACCCTTGATGTTGTCATTGGATTATCTCATAAACTATAATAGATAGCTGATAACATGTAATGGCAAAAATGTGTATCTTGTTAAGATCTACATTTGTTACATGGTTCCAAAATTATCGGACCAACCATTTTGGCCCAAAACCCGATTTTTGATGTCTGATTTCGGGTTTTTTGCTTATAGCTCAAATACCATTGAAGATACAAAGAGACATTCAATACAAAAAATGTTAAGGAAGATGTGACCTTCAAAGGGAGGTCAAGGTCAAAGTTAAGGTCATGGCCAAAAACTTTTTTACATAAAAGTATCAATAAATGTACATATTAAGCTTAAATTGTTGATCAATGATGAGAATATTATGACGCAATTTCCGGGAAAGACCTAGAAATTGTTTTTGAACAATTGACGTAATGGTTTTCTCAAAAATGGGTGGTCAAAATTCAGTGAAACTGATATGTATTTCAATGTAATTTAAAATTTTGATATAATTACACACCATAGAGGCCTTACTTCATAATATAAAAATAGGAATGATTTTTCTGATGCAATCACAAAGTTTGAATAGGTTAATCATGACTACCAATATCAATGATGGACAGAATCACGTTGAGTTTTAAATCCATAATTCTTTAATCGAGGACTCATTATTCTTTCAAAGAACATTAAAGAATTAATTGTGATTGGGCGACTTCTGTGTTTGCTTGCAAAGACATTATCACTCGTTATTCTTCTTGTTAAGTCTCCCAAACAAAGTTTGGGGAGACTTATTGTTTTACTACCGTTTCTTATTATTATTATCATTATTATTATTATTATTCCGACTTCTTCGCCACTGAACTTGTCCGGAAGTTTTCTCGGAGAATATTGGTCCGATCTTAATGAAACTTCACAGGATGATGGATACCCATCCTGTGTCTATGGGGGGACATAGGAACACTAGTTATGTCACCCCAGACAAAGTCGGGGAGACATATTGTTATTGTTCCGTTTCTTTGTTATTACGCTTTCTTATTATTATTTTACTTCCAATAAATTTTGTCCACGCGAGTTCTCAGAGATGCCTGAACAGAATCACTTGATACTTGGCACACAGTTGAAACACCATGTGAAGCTATGCCTAACGGTGAAAAAATTTTCAAAATGGCCGTCATTTCCAAGAGGGCCGCCATTTTACGTTACAAAACTTGAGGATTCAATATCTCAGGAGCTGCTTTGCCGAATTTCTTCATATTTTGCATAAATGTTCAATAAGATGAGAAGAAGGAATTTACATGAAGAAATTTTTAAAAGGGCCGCCATTTCCAAGATGGCTGCCAAAATACGTAAAAATTTCAACCTTGTCTGATTTCAATGAAAATTTATTTCTAGGTAGATTTTGACGCTGCGAACAGGATGGAAGCATCGAACTGGCTGCCAGGGGCGACATCAGCTATTGCTTGCAATTGCAAATCTAGTTCTTCTTGTCTTTCCGCCTCAAAATTTGTCCACGCATTTTCTCAGAGACTACTGCTCGGATCTTGACCAAACTTCATGGGTTGACGGACCCCTATGTGAGGATTTGCAATCCGGTCTTGGAATTTTCAAAATGGCATCGGTTGCCATGGAAACGGCAAAAAAGGCGGGAAAATCAAAATGCTCCAAATTGGATGAAAATTTAAAGGAAGGTTGCTTAGGACATGGGGAATAGGTTTCTGGTGTCTAAGACTTCAAAATGGCACCCGTTGCCATGGAAACGGCAAAAAAATCAAAGTGCTAAGAATTGGATGAAAATTTATAGGAATGTTGTTTAAGACATGAGGAATTGGTTTATGGTCTTCAAGACTTCGAAATGGCAACCGTTGCCATGGAAACAGAAAAAAGGTGGGAAAATTGAAAGTGCTCAGAATTGAATTAAACTGCATATAGTCAGGCTGCCTACGATGTATGGAAGTGATTTTTAGCACGGATTTCTGATTTGGGAGTTCGTTTGGGAGACTTTTGTATCAGCATCCTGATACAGTTATAAATTTTTATTCTTCTTTCCCTTTCTTCTCGTCCACAATGAACTTGTCCGCACAAAATCTCAGAGACCATCAAACGTAGAGCTTTCAAAATTTATAGGATATTAGCCCCATGTATCTAGATGTGCAATCAGCAAAAATTTTTTGAAAGAAGGTCCATTAAGGGTACATTTAGGGGGCTCAAAAAGGGGTGGGGTCGTTCTATAGTAACCCTATGGGAAAATTAAATTTTTAATGATTTTCATCATATTCCTCACTGTTTCTCAAAAACTATAAACACTAGCTCAATGAAACTTTGGAGGAAAGATGAGAGTCATGTAAGAAAGAGTTCCACAGCATTTGAAATTTCAAAATAACTACCGTTGCAATGGAAACCATACAAAAAAAATGGAAATTTTGGGAAAATAGTAGTTTCTGTTGATAATAGTATTTTGATTACAGCAATATGTATTACTAAGATTATAAGGGGAACCCCTGCCCAAATTGTTTTTTGGGAAGGGTCTGAAATGGACTAAAGAGCACTTGGTTGCAAAACCAGAAGTATATTTTTTGTTGAAAAATTGAGTTTTCAGATAAAAAAGGGAATTCTGAGAAATATGTATCAAATAGGTTATAAGGGGAACCCCTGCCCAAATTTTCTTTGGGAAGAGATCTGAAATTGGATGTAATGAACAAAAGAGTATTTGGTTTTCATGGAAACAAAACCAAAAGCATATTTTTTTGGAAATTCAATATGAACCAATTTGGCAGCCGGCCGGTTGAGAAGTGGGACTGTCAGCCGGCTGCCATATTGGTTCATATTGAATTCTATGGCATGTCGAACAGACCTCTCATTTACATGATGTCTGTGGGTTCTGGTTGTTCCTCTGACAGTTCGGTGGTTTCTTTCGGAGATCATTTTGTTGATTTTCCGCTTTCCTCCACCTTTAATTCAACTGAGCATTTAACGGCATCGGTTTGGATAGAGCAGATTGTCCTAACCGACTCCTGTTCTGCCTTATTTTGTGGGGGCTTCCGGAGAGTTCTTTGTATTTATGCTTATTTTCGTTTTTGCACTCTGTACATAGTTTTAGCCCCGTGGATGGCAGTGATTGGTTCGTATGTCCTCACAATTACACAACCTTAGGACTCTTCCAGGTAAGTCAACCTGCGTTAGGCTAGGGAATCGGGGATTAACATGCCTGGTGCATATTTGTTAAATGTTCCTCCTTACGTCTTATATTACGTTATATGACGGTGCTCCTACATACAGGAGGAATATACTTACAAAACAAACAAACAAACAAAGAGATCTGAAATTGGATGTAATGAACAAAAGAGTATTTGGTTGCCATGGAAACAATTTTTTTTTTTTTGGAAAATTAGGTTTTCTGATAAAAAAACAAGAAATTTTGAGAAATATGTATTACATAGCTTATAAGGGGAACCCCTGCCTAATTTCTTTTTGGAAAGAATCTGAAATTGGTTGCAATGGACAAAAGAACGCTTGGTTGCCATGGAAACAAAACGAGAAGCATATTTTTTTGTTGAAAAATTGAGTTTTCTGATAAAAAAAGGAATTTTGAGAAATATGTATTACATAGGTTGTAAGGGGAACCCCTGCCCAAATTTTTTTTGGAAAGGGTCTGAAATTTGGTGTAATGGACAAAAGAGCATTTGGTTGTCATAAAAACAAAACCATAAGTTATTATTATTATTTTGAAAAATCAGATTTTCTGAAGAAAAAAAAGGAATTATCAGATATATGTATTACAAAGGTTATGAGGAGAACCCCTACCCAATTTTTTTTGCAAAAGGGAGTCTCGTAATGCTTTGGTAGTATCCGATATGGAAGTTCGTTTGGGAGACTTTTGTGTTTCGCTTGCGAACACAGTTATTACTTGTTATTATTATGTCGCCCCAGACGAATGTTGGGGCGACATATTGTTATTTTTCTCTTTCTTCTTTTTATTATTCTTTGTTATTATTATTATATTATTATTATTATTATTATTAAGTCTCCCAAACGAAGTTTGGGAGACTTATTGTTTTTGTTGGTTTCTTATTAAGTCTCCCAAACGAAGTTGGGAGATTTATTGTTTTTGTTGCGTTTCTTATTATTATTTTTCTTCCATCCTTCTTTATTCCGGTCGCAATGAACTTGTCCGAACCAGATCTCAAGAGACCATAACACCTAGATTTTAAAATTTGTAGGATGTTACCCAATATATCTAGATGTGCAATCAGGAAAAAGTTTTCCAGGAGGGGTCCATTTAGGGTACATTTTGGGGGGGGGGCTCAAAATTGGGTGGGGTTGTCCAATGTTAACCCTATGGGAAAATGAAATTTTGAACGTTTTGCACCATATTTCTCACTATATCTCAAAAACTTTAACTACTAGTTCCATGAAACTTCATAGGAAATGTGTGTGTCATGTAAGAAAGAGTTCCACGGTATTGGAAATTCCAAAATAACAACCGTTGCCATGGAAACCGTACCAAAAGATGGAAATTTTGGGAAAATAGTAGTTTTTGTTGATAACATTATTTTGATTACAGCAATATGTATTACTTAGATTGTAAGGGGAACCCCTGCCCAAATTTGTTTGGGAGGGGGTTTAAAATTGATTGTTATGGATGGGGAAATCTCAAAATAACTATGGTTGCCATGGAAACTAGCCAAAGAAACATAGAATTTTGAGAAAATTGTAATTACTGTTGATAATTGCTAATTGTTGTATTTTTATTACAGCTATATGTATTACTTAGGTAATAAGGGGAACCCCTGCCCAAATTTTCTTTGAAACAAGGTATGAAATTGGATGTAAAGGATAATATTTGGTTGCCATGGAAACCAAGCAAGATACCTATAATTTTAAGAAAAACGTGCTTTCTTCTGCATATAAAAATTTGATTTCAGCAATATGTATAAATAACTAAATACCGAAGTTACTGTGAATTTTGATTCTGCATATGCGCATTTCGACAACTTATGTCTCATCAGTGCAGATAAAATCTAAACGTTTGGAAGACCAAAAAGTCAAAAATGTTTAAAAACTGATGGACAACAAATAATCAAATATGATCTAAATATAAACTAATTTATAAGGGGAACCCTTGCCCAATTTTTTTCTTGAGTGAGTCTCGTAATGCCTTTGAAATCTGATATGGGAGTTCGTTTGGGAGACTTTTGTGTTTCGCTTGCGAACACAGTTATCACTTGTTATTATTGTTCTTCCACACATTCTTGTCCAGACTATTTTGAGAGAATGGTTTGATGGAATCAGATGAAACTTGGTAGGTAGTTAGATCACGTTAACGCGGAGTGCAGGCTACGAAAAAAATCAAAATGGCCGCCATTTCCAAGATGGCCGCCAAAATACGTCGAAATTTCAATTTTGTCTGATTTCAAAGAAAATCAATTTCTAGGTAGATTTTGACGCTGCGAACAAGATGGAAGCATCAAATTGGCTGCCAGAGGCGACATCAGCTATTGCTTGCAATAGCAAATCTAGTTATTATTATTATTATTATTGTTGTTCTTCCAATGATTCTCGTCCAGAGTTTTTTTGAGAAAACTCTGGTTTGATGTATTTGAATGAAACTTGACAGGAAGTAAGATCACCATAAAGCGAAGTGCAGGGTAAGAAAACAAATTTTCAAAATAGCCGCCATTTCCAAGATGGCCGCCAAAATACGTCAAAATTTCAAAGTTGTCGGATTTCAACGAAAATTGATTTCTAGGTGGATTTTGACGCTGCGAACAAGATGGAAACATAGAATTGGCTGCTAGGGGCGACGTCAGCTATTGCTTGCAATTGCAAATCTGGTAATTTTTCTTTTTGTGTCCACAAACATACATAGTTTACAAATAAATTCATTTGACCGAATAAAAATATCTTTATTCTAAAAAAGTTATGATCTTGCTACTGCTGGAAAGAAACACAGATAGTTGTCATTTTGAGAGTTGGTGTGGATAACCATCGAGTTCGAGTTCGAGTTAAAGTTAAAGTCTGTTTCACTTCCTTAAGATAATGGAAATTCACTTCTGCTGACTTCAATATTACACTGGATTTTACATGGTTGTGTAAAAATATCGTACACTTCTGAAACCACTTTTAATTTAATGATTTCTAAATTTTTGTAAATTTTGTTGAAAACTAAGGAGTATCTCCCTCATGCAAAGCTCTGTCCTTAGCTGAATTTGGCTTTCCGTTTAGATCATATTGGTTATTTGTTCTCTATCAGTTTTTAAACATCTTTGAGTTTATGGTCTTCCAAACATTTAAATTTTATCTGCACTGATGAGACATAAATTGTCGAAATGCGCATATGCAGAAAGTAAATTCACAGTAATTTCGGTATTTAGTTATTTCCAATACATATGAAAAGAAAAAAATACTTTTTAAAATTGCTCCATGCTTTTAAAGGGATAATATTTTCGGCGCACCATTATCGAGAAGACTGGACCATTCTGAAATAGGTATTGGCAGGTATTACCCGAAGTCATATGATAAACAAGTCTCACTTTGGCTTTTACCATGTGCTTGGACCCCCCTTTTAATAAAAGAAAAAAACATTCCCGTAAATGGAATAATTCAACAAAATGCCCAAGCATGTAATTAAAATATGCATGCATTAATTGCAAAAGAAATATTTGAAACGAATTGTTCATGTACTGCTAATTTCTATTTGGTGTTTACAAACAAAGTGTCCGTGGATTACAACGAGTACACCTTGCTATTAATAGGTAGGTCAACTCGGGTCGTCTATTTTATCAAGTTACTTGGTCACCCTTGAAATAGTACAATCCATCACTTAGAAATTTTCACCTGTTTGAAAAAAAATGTGAAAATGCACATGACTGCAGACTTTTGTGCATGCCGTGAACGGCGAATTCAACATTTTTCAGTTATGTATGGTTATTTTTTATTTACATGCCAAATATGATAAAGATTTGTGCAATAATTAAGCTAAAATTGTAAAATTTCCATTATCTAAAGGAAGTGAGACAGAGTTTAGAGTTTAAGTTTGAGTTATAGTTCGTGTTAAAGTTCGAGTTAATATCCGAGTCAACTCAAAAAATGGATTATAATTTCAACTATCGAGTTAAAGGTCGAGTTACTAGTACATAAAAATCTAGGAATACTTAATAAAATGCGTTTGGCAAGGAATGGAGAAGCATTATAGACGTTTTCACGGGAAAAAATATGAAAAGATAACCCAACTGACCCATTTTAATACTTGTTTTTATAAATTTTCACGCGTAAGTAATAATAATAATTAATCAATTTAAATAATAATAAAAGTATATACATTTTTTTTAACCAAGATGCACAGCCCAGTGATTGCAAAACATATGGAATGGTGGTGCATTTTCGTCGTCATATTGACATATTTCAATATGTTTTTATATATCAATTCTAAATTTAAAAACGAAAGTCAATTGGTGAAAATTTCACGTTTTGGAAAAAGGGATGCACAACACACCGAGCAACAACATGAACCAGAATCAAGCTTTCTCCACTTAGCACGATTATATAGATACATGCATGTCTGAAAATCAGCCCAAAATGAATCAGAAACTTTTCGTCGTTTCCTCTGCGGGAACCGAACTTCTTTATTGCGAAATATGCAGACTAGTTCACTGACTCCAACGTTTCTTTTTGAAAAGATTAAAACTGCTATTAATAAATTAAAAAATATATGTTTTTATTTATTTTTAATTTTAACTTAATGAGTGTATCATTTCCTTTTGATATTTAAATAAGTTCTGTATGGTTTATAGCGTATCAGTCTGTTTTTTGATATATTACTTGATTAGGTATTGAGATGTTTGCTAGTTTGGAGCAGTTTACATAGCACCTGACTTGTTGAAATCGTAACCAAAGATCTCGGAATCATGTGCGTAAGTGCTTTACAAATGTACATATATTCGTACCTATCTTCTTCGGTCGTTCACAACTTTTATTTGAGCAGTTTAGGGTCATGTAGGAGGTTCTCACGGGGGTTATTTTTTGGTGAATTTTTGCTCAATTTTTGCAGTCTTTCTTTTTTCAAGAAAAGACCGGGGTTTCAACCCAAGAACGCTCACATTCTGTACATGAATATTTTGGACATAATTCGAAAGACCCACTCTTTGAACGGAAAACATAATTTGTACATTGTTTTCTTATTCCATGAAACAAATTTTAAAATCAAAGTCTGAAATTATGAAAAAAACTTGAGTTTTGTTCGTGTTAGTCATCACTTCGACAACGTTTTAGAACAAAAATTGCATACCCTTTGGACTTCCGATACTTAAACTATAGATCGAACTATGTTTTCATTTAAGAGCTCTTAGTAGAAGTGAAAAATTAATGTGGATCATATCACAGAAAAGGGGGGTTCCAGACAATAATATATTGCCAAATGCATCTCGACTATCGTTTCGGCCTTTTTAAGAACAACCAGCACACATTTCTAGCAGGGATTCTGCTATGAGAATTGTCACGACGTGACTGAAGATGAGCAACACGTTGTGTTGCAGACTGGCGATGATGCCAAACGACAGGCGATGACAGACGACTTGTCACCGTGCCTGATATACTGATAGACTAACTAATCCAATGGGGGAACTAACTCATAAGCTGGTAGAGCGACTACAAACGCTGAATTTCAGTATGGAATTTTATTTTACACATTTAATTGGGTGTTGTCAGTATGAAAGGCTGACTCCAACTGAAGTAAAAAACTTCAGTCAAACAAATTGCCGAATATTAGATAACAATTATTGATTTTGAATTAACAAACAAATATAAAGCACTTTAAGATTAACAATATATGATAATTGAAAATAAATTTACATGTACGATAAAACTGCTAAAAATGTCTTTGTAGATAGAAACATGTAAACGGATTATTGGATAAGAAATTGTCAAAGACACTAACAAATTGATTTTAACACTTTTGAAACACGAAATAATCCCTAAAAAGATTTCTTTTACACACTGCGATATTAAGTCCCGAAACACATAATTGAATAAATAAAAGAATAATCCAACAATTAAACGAATATTTAATGTCCAACTATAGAAAATACATGATCTAGAGTGATTTAAAAAAAAAAAGGTTATGCGAATAGCAAAACACAATTACTGTCACACATTCCTGATTAACTTTTTAGTCATTAGTCATTACTTCAAAAATAATACAAGAAACAAAAGTTGAAATCAATCTTAACTCGAACTTTACCTCGAATCCTAACGCTAACTCGATATGTAACTCGATATATGGTACTAGAAAAAACAACAATTCGAGTTAAACATAACTCGACTTTAAACTCGAACTGTAACTCGAACTGTAACTCGAACAGTAACTCGAACTTTAACTCGAACTCGATGGTTATCCACACCCTTTGAAATTTCGGTTTGTCCAAAAGCCATATAAAAGACTCGCTGTGATAGGTCAATAGAAAAAATTTTCATTTTTTAAAAAGTGTTTCTTCTCTTTCTCGTTTTGCTTAAAAAACACTTATTTTCGGTACCTTAAATTTCGTTAGATAAACTCAATGAGTTACATTTCTACCATTTATCAGAAAGAGAAAGTTTCCTGTTCATGTAAAAGGAAAAGAAATTGGTGGCATACAAAAAGATAACGAAAGAGAAAGACCCAGAAGTGTACTGTAACAACACAAAACACAGCCACGATTACTGGTACGACATAAGAATCCATCGAACTTCGTCAATTCTGTCTACTCTGAACATAGTGCACAAGCTGTGGAACTACAACTTAAAAGAACTTTAAATTTAAGATTACAATCAATAAAGGCGAGATAAGCCCAAATTAAAGACCCTTCCCCCTTTCGGCTATCACAATAGAATGGTTATAAAATCGTTCATTTAATGCTAAAATTTCAGATTTTTTTCTTGAACAACCTTTAATTTATCTATTCGTATTATGAAAAAGCTAATTTACAAATAAAACCCGCCACAGATGAAATCGCACAGAAATTTTAAAGTTCGATTTGTCCTAAGGTCATATAAGAGACTCACTCTGATTGGTCGACAGGAAAAGTTTTATCGTGTTTTTTCTCGCTCTTTTTTTTTCTTTAACTTTTTTTTATTTTTATTATTATTATTTTTTTATGATTATTTTTTTTTGCTCTATGTGTGTGTTTTTCTTTTTCTTGTTTTATTGATCATTCGTGAAATTCCAAATTTTTTTTTCGTTTTTTTTTTTTTTGCAGGAATCATTACTTATTTTATGCAGTTAAGAAACATATGTAATTGGTAAAATATATTTCAGAATAAAATTATATCTTTATTGTTGAAACAATTATGACATTTCTACTGTTAGATAGAAAAATAGATAACATCATATAGGACAATTTAGATTTCATTTTGAAAATTCGGTCTTTAAAGCCAAATAAATGACTCTCTTTGATAACATTTCATATTTAAAAACGGATTTTTGCAAATGAATAAATGCAGTTAAAGTATTTTTCAACATTAAACAAAGGTCTTGATCTAAGTGCGGGCCTCTAAGAAAGCCGCAATGAAAGTTTGGTCATTCAAACCACAATTAGGAAAATCGCACTGATATGTTGACAAAAAATTAAGCTACAATCCTATGATTCGATTCGATTCGATTCGATTGGTGGGCGTCTAACCGTATTATGGTAATTGCGCCTTGGTGAATTTAATTGGTAGGAACCAAACAGTTAATTTTCTAAAATATTTCATTAATTATTTTATTTGATTTCTTATTATATTTAAATATTTTAAGCCTCTTATAGGAAAAACGGGTTGTAAATTTGTATATTTATTGTTAATTACATGGATACACATGGAACCTAGAATGTTTCAATATTTTTTAAAGTGTGAGTTTGTAAGGTTTTAATTAGTTACTGTTAATTTATTTTCTGCATATGCGCATTTTGACAACTTATGTCTCATCAGTGCAGATAAAACCAAAACATTTTGAAGTCCATTAACCGAAAAATGTGTATAAGCTGATAGAGAACAAATTATCAAAAGGGTCTAAATAGAAGCGCCAAGATTCAGCCAAGGACAAAGCTATGCATGAAGGAGATACTTCTTAGTTTTTAAACAAAATTTCGTAAAATTTAGATATTGCAAGTTTCAATAAAGTCGGTGTTCGGGTCAGCACCGAAGCACTGACTACTGGGTTGGTGATTACCCTCGGGGACTAACAGTCCACCAGCAGAGGCATCGTCCCATTGGTAATAAATAACAAGATACCGAAATTACTGTAAATTTATCTTGTGCATATGAGCATTTACGACAACTTATGTCTCATTAGTGCAGATAAAACCAAAACATTTGGAAGTCCATTGACCGAAAAACGTGTAAAAGCTGATAGAGAACAAATAATCAAAAGGGTCTAAATAGAAGCGCCAAAATTCAGCTCAAGACAGAGCTATGCATGAGGGAGATACTCCTTAGTTTTAAACAAGTGATAGGGTGTAAGTGATCCTATGCACCAGCTAATTAAGGTATATTAAAATTATTGCAGTTGGAATTAACATATGTGTTATGGTCTCATGTTCATTTACTCCATATACTTTCGTAAAATATTTAATACAGGAGTTTGTCTTTTATTGCAGTGTGGAGTTGGTAAAACAATACCCCGTGGTAGAGATGTATGCCCTTTATTTTCCTTAGATATGGTGTACTTGTACATGAGATAATATCTCATGTGTACACTTTGTTCAATTACTATAATCTAACTTTATGTAAATTCTAAAACCGAAGGATTAACTCCCTCCATCGTAGTTTTGTCCTGAGCTATATTTGATATTACTGATTATTCGGATTTCGTTTGGACTATGCATTTGAAACGTTTTTTGAAATTATGGATTTCCTTTGTTTGGGTTCTAGTGCTGCTGATGAGGAATAAATTTCCGAAATGGCCATACAGCTCATTAAAATTATTGCAGTTGGAGTTAACATATGTGTTATGGTCTCATGTTCATTTACTCCATATCCTTTCGTAAAATATATGTAGGTCCCAATTTTCAACAGGTATTACTCTATTTAATTTATCTGACTGGTCACAGGTCAATTATATCGGGATTATTCGTTTTAACCTTGCCTACATGACAGAGAAAATTAAGCCACGCCCAACCTGTTCAATAAATTTGAGTAATAATCATTTAACACAAACCACCAGAGTGTCAACACGACAAGATCAAGGATTAAGGGAATTATGGAGAAGCGAAGAACTCCAGAGGTAGGAACACGGGCATCATTCTGTTTATCGAGAAAAATGCACCTGAAGGACTAGGTAATGCAGTCAAGTATTGCATGGGATGCGTGATGGATCAGGCAACGGTTTCTATCGAGAAAAACATTGAACAGTTGAAGGTCAATGATTATTTCATAATATTCTACATATGTGGATAATTTTCTAAAATTTAAATATGTCTGTCAAAATGGTTCAACAAAACCTATCAATCCATGCTAAATTCGTGGTTGGAAAATGCATAGTTTTAAAAAAAAAAAAAGTCAGAGGCAGACTCCCCGCCCACATTTTCTACGTGAAGATATGGTCACAAAAGATTTCATTTACAAAATAGACTTAATTTTGAAAGATATTGATAAACTTTTTGATATTGCAATAACCAATGAACTCATTTATGCAAAAAATAATTCTACATACAATATATCAACATTAAAAACATGGAAACTGATATTTTCTGCCCGGGAAGAATCAGGCAACGTACAATTGAGCTCGTGAAGGATGCTCGTGAATGACTTAACCTTAAAAGAGACTTGTCTGCAAATTGATGGATGTATTAGTTAGATTTTAACGTCCAATGTGCAATATTTCAGATATATCAGAACGAATGCAAGTAATCAATTAAAAAAATATTAGTAAAAGAAGAAAGAACAAAGGTGGAAGGGATAACCGGGGGCAACGAGTTTTGATTGCCACTGGAAAAGGGGTGAAATGAGAAGGGGCAAGAAATTTAGCCAAAGTGACTGCTCTCTTTAGAAAAATAAAGAAGTGCTTTTTATACTGCATGGAGCATGTCTCCGTTCAGTTTGGCTAAAATGCTTTGAGGTCAGGCTTGCCGTATTATGACCCGACTTATCCGCATTCTCCTATCCACCAACTGGAGACGCGCCCCTGCAGCTCTGTAACCGGAGTCCCTAAAAACCGATTCAGGTGCCGGGAATATGTAAATTAATATAAGACTATTAAAGTTTAACATGTAACAATCCTTTAATTTCATTGAATAATCTGACGTCACTATATTTGAACAGCTGTTTCTTTACCTTGACAGCGGGATACTATACTTGACGACGGGACTATACCTAACATGACTTCCGGTTTACTATACTTTGCCTCCTTCTGAGTTTGATTTCTTTTATGTTATGTACTAAATTAATTACAGACTTCTCCCTCGGGAACCGTTTACTATAGTGTTGTCTGGTGCGAATAGTGCCCTCGCCTGTCGGCTCGTGCACTGTACGTTCCAGACAACACTATAGGAAAACGGTTCCCTGTGGAGAAGTCCATAATAGATTAATAATTAAACCTCATCAAATGCAAATAAGGCATCCACATATAACTCATGAAATATGTAATGAGGTCAAATTTGAAGTGAATTGAAAGCCTAATACTTTAAAGTGAAAAACACGCTGTCTGGTTCAACATGAATAAAGTCAAACTAAAAAGTCCATAATTGATAAACATTACATATGGTAGAGATTCCTTAGTTGATTTCATTGGATGAAACAGTCGCGTGGTTTTAAGAATCTTCAGTGTATTTTCAGCTTTGTTTCTATCTACAGGTATATTGACGCTATGTTTCTATTTTTAAGTATTTGACGTTACATACTTCGTCCTCGGTCAATATAAACCCAACAGATCCATATTTAACATATATTTACCTCGTAAAAAGTCCATAATTGATTAATATTCACCCTATATTATGATATAATATATCATCATGTAGGAACATGAAATAGGAAATCCATGCTGGTGACTAGTGGGACACCATGGGCTACCAGTATATGCCATGATACTATACAATAAAATTAAATGTTTTATATTATAATATGATATAACTAGAATCTATAATTGATTGATTGATTGTGTACGGGTAGTGAATATGCTTCTGTAAAAATATTTATAAAAAAGGGCTAATAATTTTGTACTAAATGTTACTTGTTAAATGGTACATTACTATAATGTAGTTATCATTATATTCTATTAATTAACGATTGACTAGCTTCTGCTACTGCACTTCAAAAATACCACTACCACATTGATTGCATTTTTAAGCAAAAAAACGACAAACAAACAAAAACAAAAACAAAACAAAACGAAACAAAAAAAAAAAAAAAAAAAAAAAACACAACAAAAACAGACAAATAATTAAGATCATCACCATGCTAACCCAACTCGGTGGACAAACCGAGAAAGAGTCAAACTTGATAAGACAAGAATGAGTTGATATGAGGCCAGTGACAGCTGTAAGATGCACAGAACATAAAGCCGATATCCTAAATCAGCCAATATCTAACCATAATGTTGTTCTCCATTTCCGGTCATTTCTAGGGCCCCGGAGACCCCCCATTTCCCAAAACTATAGCTCAAAATGTTGGGACCCTGCTATTTAAATAAGGCCCATATTTGCTTCTACAATGGCCCTGGATTTCGTGGAAAGAGGATTACGGAGGGTAAGTATGGTAATTTTTCCCAAGTACGGGTTCGTTTCCCTACACAAATGGCCCACAGACTGTCCGAGTACCCCAAACATTCCCTAGATGTGTAGATAAGGGTCTTAGCTTTCTAAATATACCAAGGGTATCTTCATACTAGGTCCCCGTAAGGACAAACATATCAAAACCAATGTGCGGTAGGGGTAATCCATGGTAGGGTGCAGATCAGGGGTCAAACCATGTCGGATTTTCCCCCTCGGCCGGCCCTCGGGATGGGTCAGTTTCAACAAACGAGGACTCAAAATGAAGCTAAGTTTTCCCCTAAATAGATTAGGTAAGAATGAGTTTATATAAGGCCGGCAACAGCCGTAAGGAGCATAAAACCTAAGGACGGTACCCTAAATCAGACTATATCGAACCATACTGTTCTCCTTTTTTGGAATTTTCCTGGGCCCTGGGGCCTCCATTACTCCAAACTTTAGCTCAAAATGTAGCTATGGGACCCTGCTATCTGAATAAGGCCCGTGTTTGGTTTCTACAAAGGCCCTGGATTTCGGTGTATGCGGATTACATGGGCTACGTAGGGTTATATTTCCCAAGTATGGCTTCGTTTCCCTACACCCAAGGCCCCAAGGCTTCCCAAGTTTACCCAAACCTCCCTAGATATATAGAGAAGGGTCTTAGCTTTCTAAGTATACCAAGGGTATTTTCATACTAGATTCCCGGAGGGAGGAGAACGCCAAAAAGCAATGTGCGGTAGCGGGTATCCATGGCAGGATGCAGATGAGGGGTCATGCTATGTCCGATTTTCCCCTCGGCAGGCCCTCGGAATGGGTCAGTTTCAACAAACGAGGGCTC
This sequence comes from Modiolus philippinarum, assembly GCA_002080025.1. Classification (NCBI taxonomy): domain Eukaryota; kingdom Metazoa; phylum Mollusca; class Bivalvia; order Mytilida; family Modiolidae; genus Modiolus; species Modiolus philippinarum. The sequence continues at coordinate 265,198 of MJUU01039674.1, forward strand.
AAAATATAGCTAAGATGTTCTCCTAACTAGATAAGGCAAGAATGAGTTGATATAAGGCTGGCGACAGTCGTAAGAGGCATAAAACCTAAGGCTGATACCCAAAATCATCCCATAACTTACCATAATGTTCTCCATTTCTGGTCATTTCCAGGCCCCAGGAGACCCCAATTACCAAAAACTATAACTCAAAATGTAGGCAGGGGACCCTGCTATTTGAATAAGGCCCGTATTTGGTTTTACAAAGGCAAAGGCCCTGGATTTCATGGTAAGTGGATTACGGGGGTGGGAAGGAATTTTTTTTCCAAAGTACGGCTTCGTTTTTCCTAACCCAAGGCCCTAGGCTGCTTGAATTACCCCAGACCTTCCCTAGATGTTTAGATAAGGGTATTTGCTTTCTAAATATACCATGGGTATCTTCCTATTAGGTCCCCGTAGGGAGAGGGACGTCAAAAACCAATGTGCGGTAGGGGGTATGCATGGCAGGATTGCTAATTAGGGGTAATACCATGTCCGATTATCCCCACGGCAGGCCCTTGGGATGAGTTAGTTTCAACAAACGGGGCCCAAAATGTAGCTAAGATGTTTCCTAACTAGATACATGTAAGGCAAGAATGAGTTGATATGAGGTCGTAAAGCGCGTAAAACCTAAGGCCGATACCCTACTTCAGCCCATATCCAAACATAGTATTCTCCATTTCCATTCACTTCCGTTGCTCTGAAGACCTCCATTTGCCCAAACTATACTTCAAAATTTAGGTAGGGGACCCTGCTATCTGAATAAGGCCCATATTTGGTTCTACAAAGGCCCTGGATTTCGTGGTAAGCAGATTACGGGGGTTAGGTAGGGTACTTTTTTCCTAAATACAGCTTCTTTTCCCTACATGCAAGGCCCGGGGTGCCCGAGTTGCCCCAAACCTTCCCTTGATGCGACTACCGGTTCACAGGACGGGCCAATTTTCCCAAAGCATGCACCACACCGTACTAACTTAATGAATCGGGTATTTGGTTGTGCAAAAAATTCAGAGCGTACGAAATTACCATTAAACTTGGTTTCATATGTTGCAAAGTATCTCGGCAAAATATGTCATTTATATCTTCATCCAAGGGTTAACACTTAAGAAAAAAGTACACGAACAAATGTGAGGTACAGTATGGTGAAAAAATTTTCAAATACAAAAAATAAAAAAGGGGGTATAATAATTATAGTTAAGTAGACCATTGGACCAAACCTCTAAACAAAAAAACACGTTGTTTTTTGTTCATCAAAGCTATTATCAGTATGTGCATAAGCTTTATGCCATCAAAATAACACGAACAAGCAAAAAGAAATTTATTAAA
>MJUU01039674.1:275318-285645 GCA_002080025.1 Modiolus philippinarum
CTTGTTGATTTAGTGTTTTAATTTTGTTTTAGAATTGTTGCATATATGCTGCAGATGCGCAATAAGCTTTCGGATTTTTGCTATTGGTCTTGGTGCAAACAAGAGGCCCCAAGATGTCTATTTTGACAACTGTGAGCTTGTCAGTGGAACTCCTCCTTCATTTAAGAATTGAATGCATTATTTTGAAGTTTCATTGGGATATGAAAGGGTTGACCGAAGCACATTTTTAATGAAGCGCGGTAGCGCTTCATGTTGAAAATGTGCGCCCGGTCAACCCTTTCATAATCCCTATGAAACTTCAAAATAATGCATTCAATTCTGATAATTACATTTCAACCCGAAATTATAAAATCAACTTTATTTACAGGGAAGTACGTCATGTACATTGGGATTCTATTTTTACAAATTCATCCGCCACGTGAACACGTGGTCAAATGTGTTTCATGGGAATTGCAACTTCACATTGATATGCCACGTGATCGATGTTCACCTATCAAACTGACGGAATTCAAATGAATATTCATGAAATGTAATTATTTTTGGATTAAATGATTTGATTTTGTTATAGAATTGTTGCATATATGCTGCAGATGCGCAATAAGCTTTCGGATTTTATAGATTAGTCTTGATGCAAGCAAGAGGCCCCAAGATGTCGATTTTGACACATGTGAGCTTTTCAGTGGAACTCTACATTTTTTGATTTATGGATTTAATTTTTTTATACAATTGTTGTATATAGTCTGCAGATGTGCAATGAAGTTTCGGAATTTTGTAGAGTGACCCTTTCACATGGAACGAAGAAGTGAAATGCATAGAGTTTGTGTCAAACAATCGGTCTTTTTCTTATTTTATCTCATCACTACCACCACCACCACCACCAAAATAGTCTATCATCCCATCACCACCACCACCGAATACTGAAATGAGCACGCGAGCACTGACAAAAATATACTCGTGAGTTGAATATTCATAATTGTAAGACCTGATAGAATACAGCAATAGATAACAGCACCTTTACGGGGTGATACGTCCATCCATCACTTCATTTCAAATCAATATGGCGGTATAAGGGAAATAAAACGACCACTCCTGGTTGCGCATGCGCACTTCCATACCCCTCCAAAGTACCCTGTTTAGTTTTGTATTGATGCATATCATCATTTCCACTCAATATGGTTGTTAAGGGCTTCGAATAAACTATTTTCACTTCTAGTCAAATTTCCCAGGATGCCATGTTTTGATGACGTCACGACCGGGAACACTTCTTGTTCCCATGGCAACGCTTCGCCGGCTCCACCGAACAATAGGGTATTACGGACTCTAATCGCCAACACTTTGTGTTCTATCGGAACACTTCGTGATCTATGGGAACACTTCGTGTTCCTATGGCAACGCACCGCCACAAATCATAATTTGCCTGTGCCCCTATACTACTATTACACATGTACCAACGCTTCTTTTAAGAGGTACTTACATGGAAATTTATCGAGAAAGGGGCATTTTTAGTTCGCCTCAACAAAGTCGAGGGGGACTATTGGAGTACCCCCGGCGTCCGCGTCCGTGTCCGCATTTGGGTATATATCTTAGTAACTATGCAGTGTAGGGTCGTCAAACTTTGCATGCAGGTGCATCATGGGCTAACTCACAGCCTCCAAGAAAATTAAGTCTCTCTGACCTATATTTTCTGCTTGAGTGGCTTGCATTCAAATTTACATTTTGGTTCACATCTCAGTTACTATATATAGTTCAATAATCTAACTGTGCATATGCATGCATCTCTGATGGTAGGTCAGCATCCAGGCAAAATTAGGTCACTTTGACCTATATTTTCCGCTTGAGTGACTTACATTCAAGTTGTCCGAGTTAAGATCTCGGTCACTGTACATGGTAGGATCATCTTACCTTGCATGTGTATGCATCTCTGATAGTAGGTCAGCATCCAGGCAAAATAAGGTCACTTTGACCTATATTTTCCGCTTGAGTGCTTACATTCAAGTTCACATCCGAGTTCAGATCTGAGTCACTGTACATGGTAGGATCATCTAACCTTGCATGTGCATGCATCTCTGATGGTAGGTCAGCATCCAGGCAAAATTAGGTCACTTTGACCTATATTTTCCGCTTGAGTGACTAACATACAAGTTTACATCCGAGTTCAGATCTCAGTAACTGTACATGGTAGGATCATCTAACCTTGCACGCATGCATCTCTGATGGTAGGTCAGCATCCAGGCAAATTGGGTCACTTTGACCTCCCTTTTCCGCTTGAGTGACTTACATTCATGTTCATGTCAGGGATCAGATCTCATCATAGTAGGATCGCCTTGCATGTGTATGTGCATGCATCTTTGATGGGAGCTCAGCATCCTGACAAAATTAAGTCACTTTAACCTACATTTTACTCATGAATGACTTACATTGATGTATACATCCAAGTTCATAGCTCAGTCACTGTACATTGTTGGTTCAGGTAACCTTGCTAATGCATGCAATTTTGATAGTATGTCGGCATCCAGGCAAAATTTGGTTGCTGCGACAAAGTGCCACAACGAGGCGAACTTTGTAATCGTTGATTACCTATGTTTGGAATTATTTTATGTTTAATGGATTAAAACAATAATCCAAAGCTTTGCCGCCGGCGTTTGAGGCTTGTAACAATTGGCACTTATCTAATCCTTAGTTTCGTGTAATGTCCCGCTGGTCGACGGCTAATAGATTTAGTACATCTTTATCATCAGCTTGTTCAACCAGAAAAAAGCTAGGGCACATGTGGAACTCCCTGATTTGGGGTTTTCGGGTCTTACCAATAACTGGAAATACCACTGGATACTACACTCCCCCAGTTTTATTGTTTAGGCCCCTGCCAGGTAGATGTCAATCAAATGGGGGCATCATTCCTAGGGCCTTCCCATGAAAGAGAAGGATATTTTGCACCAATTGAATAGATCTTCCTTGGGTTTGCCTCACTACTTTGAGGGGGAGTGTAAATCAGTCAACGCCAAACAAAGAGCATGGTCTCTATGTGTATCGTGTCAATATCTGGAATGAAGGGGGTTTCGAACAACTGGTACTACTTGCCATACAAAAAGGGCAAGTAGCCAATAAACTCCACAGGCCACTGTCTGCCCATGTAAATTCAAAACTGACAACCAAAGGTTCACCATAACTTCAAAACGGGTCAATTAAACAAGTAAAAACTCCAAACAAATTAAAAAAACCATTTACATATATACATTCCCTCCCCCTGATATATTTCCAAAAAGGCTTAAGCTGGCAGGTCTGGTGTCTGGCCTAAACTCTGACCACAGTGATTGCACTTGGTCTGAAGGCCAAAAACTTCCAGCACACACAGCTCTGCCCTTTCCAAATAACTCGGCAACTGATCTTTTGAGGGGGAGAGATTGCAGAAGGGCCACAGAGTGGCCCAGGCCTGATGTCTCTAACTTCTGAACTGCGTCACAGCCACAAACTTTTATCTCAAACATCCAATTGCAAGGCTTCCCAGATTATGTTATCACTTGACATGAGCTTTGCCAAGATTTAACATGGTAATTGGCCCACCTGACAAATGAATTGTAGGCAAGGGCCAATCAACTATGGGCAAAATCAAACCAAGTGCAAGGTCAAAGCTCTGTAGCCAACACCCCTGGGAAATCTGAATAAAACAAGACACTGTCTTTTCAAGGGCTGGGGTTTTCCTTTTCCTTGTGTAAAAGGCAACTGAGGGTGTTTCTCTGGATCCGCTGTCCTTGCAACATCTATTGAGGTGTAGGGCTCATATTTGAAATTCAGTCTAGCCAATGAAATACCTGGGTTCCATTGTTTGGACTGCAGGTTATGGGTAGCAACCAAGATAATCCTGTCACAACTCAATAGGTCCTTGGCTCTTCCAACAGGGAATACATTATGGGTTTTCTGTGGGCAATCGAGGTCCAAACTATTGATGTGGGAAGACTTACCAGGGTCCCATGGATGCAGTCCTGTACTTTTTCACTTCTGTTCACAACACCTACCTGTGATACTGTTACTGTCTCATCTGGGGGTTTAGGGGGCAATGTGAATGGGCTGGTGTTCTCTTCAAACAAGTCTACCAACCCCAAGTCAGATAACACAGGGCTCACACTTCTTATAATGTCATTCCCTTCGACTGGACCTGTACATAGTTGTGCTTCACTGTGAATTACGTCATCCTTTGTATAGGTGACAAAGTCTGCATGAGAGGATGGTACAGGGTGGATGCTATCAATGCCAAAGTGGCGTTGGGTGGTGGAGACTTACATGAAAGGGATTGGGTACCTCATCCCCAACTATTCCTGCATAGAAGGCTTCTCAACTTCTTGCTTTTGTTCTGAATCAAAATGAGAAGACAATCCATATGGTCCAGTCAAACTTGCAGTTTGGCCCTTACTGGGCCAAACTAGACCAGTACTGACCGATCCAACATGGGATGTCCCTAACTCATTTTGCTCAGAGGGATTACAGACACTTTCTGTGCATTAAATTGGGGTGTCTTCCACTTGATGTCTGAGAACAAGGGCTTTTGGGCAAAGAAATGGGTCATTGAAGAAATGTTCTGGGTGTCCTGTTCCTCCATAATAGGAACTGCTTGCCTTGACCACGCTGCCCGGGACTCTTCGAAAGAACGCTGTGACTTACCTGAGCATCAACCATGTACTCCTCACTCAACATATATACCCCGCAGCTTCCCAGACACAATTTTCACTTAATTGTGGGGCATTACGAATGTTTCTTGGGCAATAACGGTAGTCATGGTTGGACATGGGATGACTGCCCCCAGGACATTGGGACTACTTCCCCATGGCCTGTCAATTTCCCTTCCTTTTAGTCAAGGTTTATCCCTGTTCTCTCAAAAAGTCTAATCCCAGCAGCATACTGTCTCCAATTGGTGGCCACATAGATGTTCATCCTGAGTCCCTGCCCTGCCGTGTTAATAATAACTTCCTTTATAATTGGTGGGGAAAATTCTAAAGCTTTGTATACCTCTTCAGATATGAGGGTTACCTGTGCTGCTGTATCTACTATTGCATGAACAATTTTACCTTGCACCCTTACAGGCACCCTGTACATGGTCATCCCTGACAAGTGACTAATAGTTATCATCTCCAGACCTTCCTCCTCTTGGGTATCCCCGTCCTCATTTGGGTCGTCTAACTGATCCTTCACTAAGGTTATCTCCCCCTCCTCGTCTGAAAAACCTAACTCCAATCCTAAGAGGGGGTATTTGTCATTAGGGAATACTGGTATGTCGTCTGCAACACCTCCCAAACCAGTTACTTGAATTATTTGAAATTTTCAAAGAGTCTTTTTCACATGATCCCACACTGCACCTTTTGATCAGATTTTGATCTGATCATTTTTTGGTGGTTTCCCATAGCCAAACATGCACTTTACCATTCTATGTTTTGAGGGGTAACTGGTATACCCCTCCTAAACCAATAAATTGAATTTAATGAAACTTTCAGCGAACCTTAATTGCATGATGCCATAGTTCACTTTCTATTTTAGATTTTGATTTGACCAATTTTGAGGGTTTCTCATAACGATACAAAGACTTTACCATTCTTTGACAGAAGGGGTATCGATACGTTTTCTGCAACTCTGCCTAAAGAAATAAAGAAAATTTGATGAAACTTTCAGAGAATCTTTATCACATAATGGCATAGTGCACTTTTTTAGTCTTCAATTGATAAATTTTTGAGGTGTCCCATTGGCAAACTTAAACTTTACCATGCATTATCTGAAGGGGGCCATGCATTATCTGAAGGGGGTAATGGTATACTATCCGCAACCCCTCCTAAACTAATGAATGGATTTAATAAAACTCTTAGAGAACCTTTTACACATGATTCCTTCGTGCACATCCTGCTTTAGACTTTGATTTAACCATTATGAGGGTTTAGCATATCAAAACATTGCCTTTGCTTTTCATGTATCCCATGTGGGGCGGGGTATCATTTAGGTGAGCTATGATCACATTATGTCTAGTTTCAAATTGCTGACAATCACTTCTCTGTATATGTTTTGAGTTATTTATGTCACTTTTATATTATTTGTTTACAAAATATCTCATAAAATGGTTTTTAAAAAATGAATCTCATTAATTGTTTTAACAAGGTATTTTCATTGGACTGTATTTTTGTGAAAAATGTCAGTAGTCATATTTCAGGTCGTCAAAAAATTTATAAATACGCATTAAATGAATGTAAATTGCTTATTTTTGTCATATTGCTTATTTTCGGCAATGAAATTTACTTTGAAATCCCTACAAGCGAAAATTATCCACATTTGAAAAAAGGGACGTAATTCACATTGCAAAGGGGTTTATTTTTCTTGATTTTTGCTTTTATTTCTATCATAAAACACATGAGAGACAAAATCAATGATAATAAACGCAATCATTTGAGAACATTTTGAGATATGCTTTGAAACGTTAGAAATATACATAAAAGTAAATTTTGAAAATTTGACCTTTGACCTTAGATTCTTAACATTTGCACCATATTTCAGGTTTACGACCAGTCAAAACCAAAGCGTCATATCATTTCCTTCAATATTAGGTATAATTTAGCCGTGTGTCATGGTGGTTGATTAAATTTGAAATTTTAGACTCTAGGTTGCTGCTCTATTAACCAGGCTGGGCTAAATGACCTGGTGCCAGACGGTTCCCCATAGGTCTCCCCTGGCCCCTCTTTTAGATTAATTTCCCCTCTACTGGATTCTTCCTGACTGAGACCTTTCTCCTTAAGTAGGGTCTGGCTCAGGCCTCTTGAGATGACCCCTTGGAATTTAAAGGACTCATATGCCTATGCTCTTCAAAGGTCACTCTACGCTTGGGGGACCCGGATCTTTCCAACTTTGGGCATTCCCTCTTGAAATGCCCATGTCTCACAGAAAAACCCCTTACTCGCAGGCGATGGGCTTCGGGACTGGGGACGATTCATTGATGGGGTTCCCAGTAGTTTGCGCATTTCTGCTATCAGACGCCCCTCTAACTTTGGAATTTGACTCTGGTGGCTTTCTACCTGGCCAGAAAGTCCCTCCATTTTGTCCTGCCATTTATCCATCTTATTCTCCAACTTTTCTATCCTTCCCCGGTAATCTTCGTCCATCCCAACCTTTTGGGGAAATGCCTTGGAAGCAGAACAGACAGCGTAGGATTCCTCATGGGAATGCCTTTTGTCTGGACTGACACATTTCACCTCCCGTCTGCTGCCCCGGCCATATATAGCTTGGTGGTTATGTTGGTGCCACCTTATCTTATCCACCGCTTCTTCAATATTGGCGGGCCTTATATTGGATGCATAGCTGCCCGCCTCTTTATCAGCAGCACCTTGCCACAGTCTCATGACTGCCTGCTGATACATGTGGTCTTCTGGAAGATTGCGGAAGGCACAGCACACGGTCAGCCAAGTCTTCAAAGGATTCCTCAGATGTTTGTTTGGCATTCTGGAACTGGACCTGTGCGGTCTCGGGAAATTCTTTAAACCTGAACCTCTTCGCGAGCTTGCGCACGAGGTCCTCATATGCCATGTGTTGGTCTCTCTCCACAAGGAGTGCGTAGAATTCGCTTGCCTTGCCATCGAGGCACCAGCACAGCTGATCCCTAGGGGTCCATTCACTAACTTCGGCATACCGGGAGAACTTGGCGTAAAAGGCCGCCTGCCAATTGCTCTTTCCGTCATACTTTAATGTTTTGGGCAGGGCATAATTCTTCCCACCCTTGTCCCCTCTCTCTCTGTTTGGTGGGCTGCACTCCCAATATGGTGTCCTCTCCAAGAAGTCATACTCGGGGCTATAATCTCTAGCAGGTCCCCTGGGAAGGCGTCGTGTCTCAGCTCTCGGCCTCTCCTCTGGGATCCTATATCTCCACCCACTATATCGGCCATAGTCTGTAGCACTAGCGTGCTGGGGGTCCCTATAAGGTATGGGTGTGTCAAATTGGAAAGCCCCCATCCTGTCATCTCCCCTTTCCCGGGCACCCCTGTCACTCTTATAGTCATGTATACTACTGGGGCCCTATCCGACCGGGCCTCATACAGGTCACGACGGGCCCTCGCATCACGGGCCCCTGTATCCCTGTATTTGGGTGTCCAGTCTCTCCTGTGGGATGGGGACGGGTTTTCCCTAAAGCCTGAATCTAATTCCCCACACTCTACTTCCTCACTGTATTCATCTGTATAAGTGGGGAGGGGGGCCTTGAAAATCTTTCCGATTTAAATGTTTGGTAGAGCCCACTCGTGGATGGGGTCTTCGGGGGTCTATCTCCGGACGGACCACTAGGTCCACCGGCAACCCCGTCAGCCCCATCTCTGGGACGGCCGGCTCTACGCCCATTAATCAATTCGTCACCCCTAGATAATCTATCTCCTTGTCTCTCCCCTCAATCATATCCCTATTGATGGCCAGTTTTTTATCAGCAGCATTGTTAGCTGGCCTAAAATCAATCATAATGTGGGTGTCAAGCGCAGGTGGGGGATTTCCACTAAGTCTTCAATTAGGATCCCCCTTTATCCTGCCTCATGTCCAACAACTGGCATGCAATTTTCTGCCCCACACCTGACAGCAGCAACAATTCATCAAAATGACAAGTATTAATATGTATTTTGGACAAGGTTATACAATATATAATCAATAATAATAATGTACAAGTCAAATGGAAAATACAACAACACAATAATAAAAATACAAGGCAAATATAATTTTATTTGATTAAAACATTCACAGGAGATAAATAAACACAAAGCACAAAGGGGCACTAGCTTACCGCACTGCCACGGGAGGGGTAGTCAGCGAGCAAGTGTTCTCAGTATAAGGGGCGGGCTATATGGAAATTGGGCAATTAGGTTGGGAAATAATAAGGTAAATTAATTAATAAATGTATGGGGTTCGTGTTCCTATGACCAGGTAATAGCCACCAGACCCTCCGATGGCCACCACGTGGTCCTTAAAATTAAGGGTCAACCCTTTGTCCCACAAGGGGTCTCGCCCTAACTCAAGTTAGAAACACCGATTACACACTAAATCTGATGTAAAGCTCCAAGCTTTTGCCCCAGATTACTCCTTTCCTTCCTTATTTAGTTACCACTGATCCCACCAAGTGACAACTAAATGATTCCCTCGGTTCCAAACCGAATCCTTTTTCCATGATGGCCGGCCAGAAATCCAACTCCCAGCTGGATTCCTGACAATAATTAAGCGAGCGGTCGCTAAATTCCCTAAAAGTCCCGCGCTGTTCGTGGACCTTTAGACTGATCGCAAGCGCCAATGTAAGAATTGACACTTACCTTATCCTTAGAATGCGTGTATGTCCCGCTGGTCTACGGTTAGTGGAATTTGTACATCTTCTTCATTAACTTGTTCAACCAGAAAGAGGCTATGGCACATGTGGAACTCCCTGATTTGGGGTCTTTGGGTCTTACCAATAACTGGAAATACCACCGGATACTACAGGCTTAACAATCCGTGAATTGAAGAAATAGAAATTAAAATTACTCAACGTTACAGCACAGAAAAGCGTCAACATCAATACTTCCTGTCAAGAATACTAATAATTTTAGTATGATTTTTGTCAGTATGTTGGAGTTTAACACTTTAATTTACAACAATATTTGATAGACATCCTTTATCAATTTCTTTCGTTACAACTGGGGCGGTTTTGGGAATATTTTGACTTGATATGCAAGGTCTCCTGATATCGATAGATCTGCTAAAAGTATAATCAGTGGTGTTTGGTGTCAAATCATTTCCAATAAAACATTAAATTCCCTTACCGATATCTTTTGGTGCTTCTTTACAAACAGCGTGATCCTGAAGAACGTCCTCAGGAATCCTTTCTGAATGCAAATATCAGTATTTGTCGGCACATTTCTACCAATGCGTCCAGTAAATTGTTAGAAATTCATTTTATCTGAATAATCCACTCAATTAAATTTTCTGTACTTCCTTTAGTATGGAATAAATCACGAAATTTTGCTACGAATGGAGCACATGGCTGTGTTTACAAACAACTATCATTGTACGCTGAATTACGTCATAGTAGCGAAAGGTCAATTTATGATCACATGATTATCACTCCTTCACAACAATAATTGGAACACGTGTGGCTGTGATGTTTGAGGTACACGATTGTCCTTCCAATTAAGGAACACGAAAATGGCGTTATTTTTTCGATTTATTGCTTCGTTTTCGATTTTTACTTTTTGGCGGGACGTACGCTATATATACACGGATTGGTATATTTTCGCGGACTTTTTTTAGCGCCCAGTAAAGTAGAAGTGTTTTCCCAGCAGCCTAGGTTCCTTCAGCT
>MJUU01039674.1:285911-310904 GCA_002080025.1 Modiolus philippinarum
TTCCTATCGTTATTTATGTTTGTCTCTTGTTTTCATTATTGTTTTTCTAGTGCAGTTTGCTTGTAAATTGTGGCATGTGATTGTAGTTCCCGGCTATTGTAGGTGTTGGTTTATTGTTATCATGTATTTATAATCACAATATATCATCAAAATAAAAAGTTAATGTATATAAATGTGGATTTAATCATAAATTCTAATAAAAACACGATGGCTGTGAAGTTTGAGGTACACGATTGTCCTTCCAATTAAGGAACACGAAAATGGCGTTATTTTTCGATTTATTGCTTCGTTTTCGATTTTTACTTTTTGGCGGGACGTACGCTATATATACACGGATTGGTATATTTTCGCGGACTTTTTTTAGCGCCCAGTAAAGTAGAAGTGTTTTCCCAGCAGCCTAGGTTCCTTCAGCTTCCCGGCAGTTTAGCGGCGAGCACCCCTTTACCCATCTTTCAAAATTACGTTTTGTCATATTCTTTTCTTTTCCAAGATAGTTGTCATTGAGTTAGTAGTCTACCTGTATTTGGTTTTATTCGCATGTTTTTTATACCTTTGGGAAACAGGATATTCCGAGTTCATATTCTTTTCTTTTCCAAGATAGTTGTCATTGAGTTAGTAGTCTACCTGTATTTGGTTTTATTCGCATGTTTTTTATACTTTAGGGAAACGGGATATTCCGAGTTCCTATCGTTATTTATGTTTGTCTCTTGTTTTCATTATTGTTTTTCTAGTGCAGTTTGCTTGTAAATTGTGGCATGTGATTGTAGTTCCCGGCTATTGTAGGTGTTAGTTTATTGTTATCATGTATTTATAATCAAAATATATCATCAAAATAAAAAGTTAATGTATATAAATGTGGATTTAATCATAAATTCTAATAAAAACACGATTATTTAAATAAACCAGAAGAAAAAAAAATTGAAATTACTCGATACGCCTCTTCTTGGTGGTGACACAAAACATGTCTGTGGCTTTTTAATCGATGCATCATCAAAAATAAAATTGATAGATGACCGTGTGAACTAATTTGATTATAAATATCTTTTCAGTACAATTTTGAAACATGTAAGTAGACAGTTAGCTAAACGTTAATAGAAATTTTTATTTTCACCTTCTTAACACTTGCATATCAGTTTGTGTTTTCGTTGCACGTATTTGCGTGCAGGCGGATGTTTGATCATTTAAATGGGCGTTGCAGTAAAAGGGATTTTTAATGTGCAAATTTCCAACGTTGTCATAACTAGTTTGGTTAATTTATGTTTATATTCAGATAGTGAACGCATTGAACCCTTTAGATGTATAAGAATTAATATAATTTTGATATAATGTTCACATGTATTATGTAGTTTTGGAGAAAAGAGTTATGTTGCTAAGTCCAAAACCTGTGTAAAACTCTTGAGGCCGAATAGAAGGTCAATTTTCCTGCAGTCAAAACTCGTTATCCCAGTTACCTCATTATTCCAGTCTTTTTATATTACTTAAATTGCAGTAAATTTTTGTTCTGCAGATGGCAAATTCGACAACTTTTGTCTCTTTAGAGCAGATAAAAATCGTCATTTTGAAGACAATAATTCAAACCATATGAAAATATGAAAGAGTTAAAATACCCTTTGAGTAAAAACAATATCAAATTAAAGGACTGAGCCCTTTTGACAAAAAAAAATATCTTCCGGAAATCTTTAACATTTCTTAATAACTTACGATTTAGGGGGCTCACTCCTGATGTTGTTTCGATCAAGGATTTCTTGAAACTATTTTAATTGATTAAGCATTCTGGTCTAAATAAAATGGTAATTAAACTATATAGGTCTGTGTATTTTAATCGGAGATATAGGACATAAAATGTGTGTGTGTGTGTGTGTGTGTGTGTGTGTGTGTGTGTGAATAGCATTATACGAAGAAGATATTCCTTTCTTTAATAAAAAAAATTAAACTTTATATATTGGTGAAAACGGAACACTTTATTCCTTTATTCTGATAACCCTTGTTTTGATACAATGGTACTCAGAAACAATAAAACAAAGCAACCCTCAGTCACAATAAATATGAAACAATGAGGTTAAAAGCAGACATATTATAATGTTCCGGTATGTGTGATGGAGTTTTTTGGATGATTTATCTCAGATTACTAGTAAACTTGAACTTAATGCTATCCATTCTTGTAAATTTAAACAATGTTAAAGGGGAGGTTTGGGACAGATAAAGGGGAGGTTTTGGGTACCCATAAACCGGTTTAACCCTACCGCTGGCTTTTGCTGGTGCCGGTACCAAGTCCGGCTGTCCCGAATTCCTATCGTTGTTTACGTTTGTCTTTTGTCTTATTTTTGTTTTCCTGTGTTGTTCCATAACAGATAGTGGCATGTAATTATAGTTTTCAGCCATCGTAGGTGTTTTCTGTTGTCCCTTTTATTAGCTTACCTGGCCTAAAAGGCCATGTGAGCTTTTGCCATCACCATGCGTCCGTCGTCCGTCTGTCTGTCTGTCTGTCAACAATTTCAAAAATCTTCTCTGAAACCACTGGGCCAAATGTAACCAAACTTAGCCTGAATCATCACCAGAGTATGGCTTCTCAAAATTGTGTTCGATTAGGCGGTAGGTGAAACAACATGGCCGCCGTTGCTAAAAATAGAACATAGGGGTAAATTGCAGTTTTTGGCCAATGACTTGAAAACGTTACAGATATAAAAAATCTGACTAAGTAAAAGTGATTAGCATAGCAAGATCTACCTGCCCTGCAATTTTGAAGAAAATTCGAAAACCCGTCTCGGAGTTATTGCCCTTTTTCCGTAAAATTTTCAAAATTTGTGCATTTTTTATACTTTATTTCAAAAAGTGTAACAGATAGAGGTCAAGTGTAAATTGCAAAAATATTCAGCATATCAAGATCTACCACCCTGAAATTTTGAAGAAAATCCATAAACCCTTGTAGGAGTTATTGCCCTTTTTTCACCGAATTTTTTTAATTTTCGTATTTTCATCTATTATTTCCAAAACTATAGAAGATGAGGGTTAAGTGTAAATATATGAAATGTTTGCCATGCTGTGGCGACTTCAAAACTGATGTTGAAAATTGTCCCTTGACTGCCATTTTCAAAATGGCCGCCAAAAAAAGGCGGGAAAATTCAACATTGTCCGATTTCAATGAAATTTGGTTTCCAAGTAGATATTGATGTTGCGACTTCAAAACCGATGTTGAAAATTGTTTGTTGACTGGCCGCCAAAAAAGGGGGAAAATTCAACATTGTCTGATTTCAATGACATTTGGTTTCCAAATAGGTCTTGATGTCGCAACTTCAAAACTGATCTTAAAAATTGTTCATTGACCGCCATATTTAAAATGGCTGCCAAAAAGGCGGGAAAATTCAACATTGTCCGATTTCAAAGAAATTTGATTTCCAAATAGATATTGATGTTGCGACTTCAAAACCGATGTTGAAAATTGTTTTTTGACTGCCATTTACAAAATGACGTCTCGACTTCAAAACTGGTGTCGAAAGTGGTCCCTAGCAAGAACGTTTTTTATCAAAAAAGCCCAACAAAGAAATATAACAAAAGATGATCAGACTTTAAAAACAGTTCAAGATATTGGAGGTGTTCGACCTACGAAAGTTTGAGAAACTGAAGATCAACTGTATAACTTACATTGTCACCTCGATTGTGGCAACTGAAAGCCAGGTGAGCGATACAGGCTCCTGGGAGCCTCTGGTTTCATTTATCTCACAATCCAGTAAAAAGCCTTTCATTTGTGAGTTTAGTGCGGTACTCAGAAACAATAAAACAAAGCAACCCTCAGTCACAATAAATATGAAACAATGAGGTTTAAAGCAGACATATTATAATGTTCCGGTATGTGTGATGGAGTTTTTTGGATGATTTATCTCAGATTACTAGTAAACTTGAACTTATGTTTTTTCACATAATGCTATCCATTCTTGTAAATTTTAACAATGTTAAAGGGGAGGTTTGGGACAGATAAAGGGGAGGTTTGGGTACCCATAAACCGGTTTAACCCTACCGCTGGCTTTTGCTGGTGCAGGTACCAAGTCCGGCTGTCCCGAATTCCTATCGTTGTTTACGTTTGTCTTTTGTCTTATTTGTGTTTTTCCTGTGTAGTTCCCTGACAGATTGTGGCATGTAATTATAGTTTTCAGCCATTGTAGGTGTTTCCTGTTGTCCCTTTTATTTCATCTATCTCACAATCCAGTAAAAAGCCTTTCATTTGTGAATTTAGTGCTTTATCTCCTTCTGTCCCTGGTGCTGCTTTTGGCCATTAACAGTTCGTTATGGAATTGGTGGAACCAAATTTAAATATGTTGATTCTATTGTATTTTCACACTGTATGGTTCGCGGTGGAATAGGAGGTTTCACGTTAATGGAACCGGATTTCGCGTCGTTGGCGTGTTCATTTGTGCTAAAATTGTAGAGTTCACTATTTATAAATAGCTTGTCGCGTACCAGAACTGCCTTCTATTGTTCTGCTTTAGCACGCTTAAGTACTGGGTATAAAGATTTTCTCCTGCGTTCAATTTCTTTTAGATACTGTTCTCGCACTCCTAAGTTTGTACCTTTTTGCATATATTCTTTTCTATGAAGTAATTCTTGATCTTTTCTGTTTGAAAACTTTGCTATAATTGATCGATGACCTCTCCGCCCTTTTTTTCCAAAACGATGGACTGAAACAAAGTCTATTTCTTTTGTGATAAGAAATTTGTCCTTAATGAATTGATATTTTATTCCAGAAAAAAATAAGATTGTTTCAGATCGATGATATCACCATTAACATAATTCAGCTTGTCTTTAACTTCTTTATCAACATATTCAACGTGTGTGTTGACAATCTTCTCTAAATTGTCCATTCACGACATGTTTTCCATACAACGATCTATCATCTTATGCATCATTTCACTCATATCTGCAGTGTTTTTCTCTTGTATTTCATTTTGATGCATAGAAAGTTCACATTTCTTTTTCATTTTTATCAACTTTTGACCTCGAATCAATTGGAACAGGTTTTGCAACTTCATTTTCAATCCATTCGTATCGGGATTGAAGATCAGTAACAAAGCTCTGTATATTGTTCATAATTCCAAACATTTTATCGTTGGAATCATCATGATAAGACATTTCGTTCTTTGTTATAAATAGGGAAAAATAGAACAATCGAAGAACAACATTCCATATAAGAAATTTTCCACACCTTCCGAGACTTGTCACTTTTAGAAAATACCGTATTTTTTTTATCGGAGTACATTTTTCGTGTCTGTCAACCATCCCCACATCCGGGTTTATACAAACTATCGGTCGAATTAGTAGAATTAATTGGGAGTAACAGTTCAACATCAGGGGCATATTCGATAGGTCTGGTATCAAATTATCCGTCTTACTGGTATTTCCTTCAATTACACGAGAGTTCCTATCTCGAAAGTCCCGTATTGATTCTGTCAACTAAAACAATTACATATGATGAAATGCATAGGAACCAAAATATACTTCTTTTCCAAATTTTCATGATTATATGCTTTTAAAATTTAAAGATTCCAAGAAGATACTCAGATACAATATTCACATTTCGTCTTATTGAGACCTCATATAATTACATGTCAACATTTTTATACAAATTTACTGAAATCAAATCGGTAAATTTATAGAAAAAACTTCGATAAACAAAGCTCCGATGGAGCTGAATCTCAAAGCCCTGAAAATCTACACGTGGCAAAAATTCGTAGTCATCCAAAGAACTGCTGCATACGTCTGCATGTATTAAGTTATTCCGTTATACGTGAAAATAATCGGATTGTGAGATTTCGCATGTCGATTTCATTTCTATAAATATATGCAATACAATGTCACAGGTAAACAAATGTTATTTTCATCTTTGACAATTAGTGCGCGACAGGCTCGTTGATCCGAGACGCAATATAAAAAAACGAGTAATTTGATAAACAAGCATATTGTTTTCAATTTAATAAAACAATACCGTATTCAACTCCAGAAAATGAAGAAATATAACTTAAAAACACAATGTTTACGATTTGAAAGAAACTTGCGCACTAAATTTTATCGGAAGCATGTAGATCATCTTTAGAGCTGGTAATAGGCTTGAAGCTTCACGTGACTTTTTCTTGTCATTTTAACATCTTTCCAGCCATTTCATGGCTTCGAGATAAAAATCATTTATAATGCATAATTACTAGACAGAATTAGGAATTATGTATAATATCTGTGGGGTTTAGTAATTATACATATTTACTGAAATATCAGTAATTGTGTATAATTACTAATTATACTATTTTACTGTTACACACACACACACACGCACAAACACAATATAGTATCTTGGTTACTTGATTGTGCAAATTCTTATTTATATAAGATTAAATAAAAACTCTTGATGTTTTTATCCAATTAACGGCCTTTTCTATTAATTTCTAGACATAATGATACGAAAGATTTTAAGAGCTTCCAAAAATTTTTTAAGAAATACTGGTCATATTAGAAGGTAAGCTTTCACAATAACAAAAATATGATCCTTGAAAATGAACTAAATGTGTGTCTAGTCTACCAGTGGCGGATCCAGACTTTCTGCTGGGGGGGGGCAATATTTTTTTCAAAAGGGGGGGAACCCAACTTAAAAAAAACCTAGGAATTTTATATATTTTCCGACCTAAAGGGGCACACCCGCCCCCCTCCCCCCTCTCTAAATCCGCCACTGTCTACCGTTTGTTTAGCACAATGATATGTCGTTAGTATTATAAATAGAAAAAATAAGACATTTCAAAAGATTTATTGCATTCAAATCGTTCCTGCTACGTCGGAAATTTAAATATCTAAGGTCTTTCCCACTACAGTGGAAAGACCTTTTTGTATTTCTTATGATTATTATTATTCTTTCTTTTTACTCTGCCATCATGTTGGCAAAGTGCTTTGACAAATCATAACCAAACTTGGTACACTTAACAAGCATTGGCCGGGCTCGACTCAGGTCACCCTGTGAACCGATTCTATTTCTAGTAACAGAGTGATCTCCCCGAATACGGTTTATCTTGTTATCAGATCTCCTCCTAAACCGTAACCGATATCAAAAATCTGAGTTAAGGAAAATGTTGTATTCATCCTCAGGATGATTTATCATGCAAAAAAATTTTTTGGGGTCGCGACCCCGGTTACGCGTTTTTGACCCCTAAATATGCAAATTTTTCAAAGTTGTCGGATTTTGATAAAATTTGGTTTCCAGGTGGCTTTTATGGTCCTGATTACAAAAAGGGGGTCAAAAAAATTTCTCGGCCGCCATTTTCAAATGGTCGCCATTCGAAATTTTGTTATCGCGATATCTCGGAAACGATAAAAAATTTATGAAAACATTATATTGCAAAAATGTTCCTCTCATTGACATCTCTATTTGATTCAATTGAACGGAAACTGTGCGACGAACCGTTTTTGAGTTATAGCCCTTGACGCGTTTCGGTAAATCGGTTTTTTGCGAAAAACTTTAAAACACTTACAGATAATATAGTAAACATATATGTTTAAAGTGATCAGCATGAAAAGACCTTCAATTTGAGTACCAGGTTGAAGGTCATCGGTGACCTTTGACCTTGACCTTTGACCTTGTTAGCATATAAACTCAATAACCGTAATAGATAGCTGAAAAATTATATCAGCAAAAATGTTCGCCATGTCAAGGGCTACATTTGATTCATTTAGACCGAAGCTCTCCGATGACTCCCAGAAGAGTTATTGCCCTTGACGCATTTCAGAAAGCGGTTTTTTGCGTATAACTTTTAAACCTTTACAGATAGTATGGTCATGTAACATACCAAATTAATCAGTAAGAAGACCCCTACAATTTGAGTCCAAGGTCAAAGGTCACCAAGGTCACGGGTCATGGTCATAGCCAATATTTTGTCTTTTTATTGTAAAAACAGTCATATAATCTGTTAGAAATAGAAAATTTAATATAAAGGACACAATGTGCATCTCATCAAGAAGATTTCAAACATAAGACGTAAAAAAACATTACATTGACGGGGAAAGACCTTGCATTGTTTTGCAATTGTTCTCTGAACAATTGTCCTTTTAATTTAATTTGAACTTACATTCCTATATTTCGAGGTATAAACAGGTTAAACTATTGACCATGTTATAGTACTTCTCGGAAACAATGTATTTGATATTTGTAAGACGACGTCATTAAATGTAATTAGATACCCGGCTTTCATTATCTCTAGGGCCATATTCCTGAAATTACCCCATCTGAATTATTACAAGCTTCAATCTTGCATGATCCATAGGGTCATGGTACAAATCAGTTATATCCCATCGAACTATTATATATATGTTTATTACCAAAGTCATATAACTATAGGTACAAATTTGTAAATAATGGACTTCTGATGTAATGTAACAGTTCAATTATACAAGCACCCTCTTGTGTAACTACTACAAAAACAAAGTATTTGTCATCTTACAACTGAATTTTGGCTTTTCTATTTAGATCATATTAGTTATTTGTACTCTATCATCTTTTACAAGGACTTCCAAATGTTCTGATTTTATCTGCAATGTAGAGACATAAGTTGTCAAATGCGCATGTGCAGAAAGTAAATTTACTGTAAAGTAAGAGAGAACAGAACCTTCATTCCAAAACGAGCAATCCAAGTACAATGGCAACATCGGAAAAAAAAAGAAACAGAGACACAATATGAGTACGGCACAGAAAAGAAAAGAAAAAATAATAAACAACACGGACCCAATAAAAAAAACCACGAGTGAGATCAGGTGCACATATAGAGTTAGCATCTCCTCCTTCTTTTAAGACACCCGCCGCGTGAACATGTCAAATCCGGTAGTAAAGTCAAATCCGGTAGTAAGGTCAAATCCGGTAGTAAGGTCAAATCCGATAGAGGAAACAACAAGTCATCTGGGAAACAGAGATCCCATGCTGTCCACAAGATGATGATGTCGACCGTAAATATCTGCAGGGATGACTTCTAGTTTTGGGTAACATGCCCTTGTTTACATTTTTTTTGTAAGTAGCCTATTTGTGAGCAACCGGGCTCTATCAAGGAAGTCACTGTATCGACCACAGGCCCTTGAATAGCGAATGAGCTGGGGGATGTAAACTCCGTATGCCGGCGCTGTTGAAATGTTGCTACAAAGAAAAGGGAAGCTGACTATTGTTGCACAGTTTGTGGCTATCGGAATTCCGATAGTTTGTTGAAAAACAAGTCCTCCAAACTGGACAAATACATTGTCGATCAGAAACTCTAACATTTTAATCACTTCTTCCTCTGTATATTTTTTATCCGATTCGGAGTCATTTTTCACAAAGTAGACTTGTTCTCTACCTATAACAATGTACCTATATCTTCGTTCACCGTTCTTACGGGAGAAACACCTATGAATTACATCTTTCAGTCGAGAGTTTAGTAATTCATGAGGAATGGTAGTAATTTCGGAATTTTATTATTTACATTGTTTGCTTTCTTATATGAACGGAAATACAGATAACTGCAATTACATCCGTTAACCGTGTCGAAAGTAGTGGACTTTTTTTCAGAAAATATAAAAAATAGGTATCTCTAGGGCTTTCGACGAAAATTCTGGCTCTGATTTCTGTCAAAACAAAATGTCTGTCCAGCATCATGAATGAAAAAAAAATAATCTGCCGCACATTTTTCAACCAAATAGTTTATCTTGTTTTGCCTTACGGTAAAATATAATTTACGATATGAGGGCATATCAAAATCCTAACAACTCCAAAACCCGTTAATCAAAGGGAGGGGGCAAGACATTTTCTGTCAATTGATAATGTGTTTTGGGCATTTTCAGTCGGTTGTGAAATGTTTTTTGCTAACTGTGTTTGTCCATTTTGTGTTTTCATTTTCAGCTGTTTGTTAAATGTTTTTGACCAAATTAAAGATTGTTAGCCTGTTAATGAAATTTTAGTTTCTTGATATTCGGGTTATTGGATGTGGTTTGTTTCCATTGATTGATTCACTTTTTTACCTTTTTGGGGCCATTTAGGGCTTGCTATATGGTGTGAGGTTCCTCACTGTGTTGAAGACCGTACGGTGACCCCTAGATGCTTTGTTTTGGGTCGTTTTAACCTGGATATGGGATGTTGTCTCCTTGACATTAACCCCATTTCCTTTCTTTCTCATATATATTNCCCCCCCCCCCCCAATAGTCTTTGCATATAAGGACAACAAAATCCAGTTAGAAGCGTCAACATTTGCTTGCGTATAAGTAGTTACTGAGACTTCAATAAAAATTATTGTCGTACAACCTTTTTATTTAAAAATATTTTGAAGTATACCTGAAATTAACTGATTTTTGAAACATCAAATAGACAATCCCATGAAGGTGAATATTTATAGTCACATGTATAAGTAGTAGATCACGTGATGCAGATAAAGAGAAATTTTCTCTCATTTTCCAGAAATCGTATTGTTTCTCGGTCGTGATATTTCTCGGTTAACATGACGTTGTTTTCGAATGCAGGCGGATGTTGTATCATTTTAATCGACATTCCAGTCAAAAGTTCATCATGCTATAGTTTTTGTTGAGGATGTGAGAAAACCTAGCAACAATTCTTTTAAAATTGTACTAAGTAAAAACGATTTTAACTTTTTTATGTTCCCTTCCCCAATTTTCCAAAATGGCTTCAAAACGGGACTTCTGAGTCGTGTTCAAAACGGAATACATTTCTGATACCATGCGAAAAAAAATCAATACATTACTACATTGAGAGGGAATCATTTATTAACTAGAAAACACGAGGGGACTTTATAAACATAAGTGGATGATATAAATCGGATAATGGTTTTTATGAAATAAAACCGTAGCATGTCGACCACTGATATTTCATAAGTGTAGTTTAAAGTGAATGTGGACACAGTAAAAGGCTTGAAACAACAAAAAGATGGACATGAATAGGAGCTTGACACAGTTATTAGTTGGACACAAACTAGGGAAAAAAATTAACCCTTTTGATCATGTTACTATAAACTTGAAGCTTACATCAAGAGAAATCCAAAGAAAAAAATCCCATCAAAATCTGTGAAAAATAAAGATTTCACATATTTAAAAAAATTCAATCGAAATCCGATGAAAAATAAAGATTTGGCATGTTTAGAAAAATTGCAATTTTGGTCTCTTTGACCCCTTGTAGTTCAGAAACTGTAAGAGCTAGGCCGAATCCATTGCTTACTAAAAGCTTAGACCAAGAGGAATGCAAAGAAAAAAATCCCATCGAAATCCAATGAAAAATAAAGATTTGACATATTTAGAAAAATTGCAAGTTTGGCCCCTTTGACCCCATGTAGCTCGGACATGGTAAGAGCTTCGCAAAATCTGTTGACATACTACTGAAAGCTTAAATCAAGAGGAATCCAAAGAAAAAAATCCCATCAAAATCCGATAAAAGATAAAAATTTGACATATTTAGAAAAATTGCAATTTTGGCCCCTTTGACCCCTTGTAGCTTGGAAACGGTAAGAGCTATGCCAAATCTGTTGACATACTACTGAAAGCTTAGATCAAGAGGGATCCAAAGAAAAAAATCCCGTCAAAATCCGATGAAAAATAAAAATTTTAAATAACCTACAAATTCGTAATTTTGGCCCCGTTCGGCCCCTCATAGCTGGGAAAGGAAACGAGTTACCAAAAATCTAATAGCATAGCGCCATATTAATTTTTTGCAAGGAATCCGTTGAAAAAAACTGGATCAAAATTGGACTTAAAATGAGAAAATAATTTTTTTTAGATTCGCCCCTGTTGGGCCCCATTTATCTCGTGAGCGGTACATGCTATGTGAAATCCGTTAGCATACTACCGATTCGAAATTTCCTCAGGAACAACTGAAACAAATCCCATCAAAATCCAATAAATGATAAAGATTCTACAGTCAAATATGCGAAAACACCCAATTTCATCCCTTTTTGGCCCCCTTTTCTGAAACGGGTGGGACCACCATCTCGAAATTAAAACTTCCGTTTACGCATGTGCTAAGATACATTATACCAAAATTTCATAAAGATCCGTCCACTAGAAGCAAAGTTATGCTGTCCACAGACGCCGACGACGCCAACGCCATACCATTATACGTCCGCAAAATTTTTTACGGTCGTATAAAAACTCGAAAGAGTTAGCGTTCACGACTAGCTTACACTGAGTTGCCCTACAAGTAAATAACAAGTAAAGGCTATGATTTCACATACAAGGGGAAGCATATAAAAATTCATATGTAATGAATAACAAATAAAAGATTAAATATCTTCAAAATCATTCCTTAGATCGGTAAAATTAAATTTAAAATTGGACATATTATTTTCTTCCTGGAAACATGGTATTTAATATGAAAACAAAGTATGTGTCATCATCCTATAATACTATATTATGACATGTTAGGTGACAGTAGGTACAGGCAAACTTTTAACATGACAAATATTACGCTTGAGATATTACGATTTGTGAGAAATTGTACATATACAGATATATGTATATGCAAATTATATTTGTCAACGTTTTCTTTATGAAAATAAAATTCGTCCAGTGTCGTTTTCCTTATTCATGAATCGACTGTTTTTGTTCGATGAATTTTTTTTATCTGATTTTAATGAAATTTTCACTGTAAACCAAAGAATTTCGTGTAGTTTTGTTGTGTAGTTTTAATTTTAACAAGAATCTATAACTGCAACAAAAATTATTTTTGTTGTGGAAATTCGATATATATGTATATGTGCAATTCAAATTTTTACTTTTGTCGCCAAATCATTAATTCCCTGGAACATAATGCAAGAAAGTAATATAGAAATAAACAATGTAATCGAAGAAATTCTCTATTAATTTTTTCCAATTGTTTATGAAATCGATTAAGACATGATTTATCAATATCTTAAGATATGTGTTTTTATATAAAATATGAAAAGAAAAAAGTATATGAATATTATTTGGACACTTGTGTGCAATCTATATGTATTTCTATGGAGATCAACGTTTTGTAGTTAGATAAAAACGGTTTAGCACAAAAATTAATATCACTATCAACGCTAATAACTGTTTTTGATATCTTCAGTACAGGTAGACTCAATGTACTTTTTGAAACACGTTAATTAATATAATAAAAAGATGCGGTGAAATCCGGAAATCGGTATATTGTTTTTGTTGCAAAGGGAAATATGACATATTACTTGAGTACAGGCTTACTCAATGGAAAAAATATCATTTTGTTGTATGTGTACTAGGTTAACTATAATTGCTTATAAGTCAAAATACATAAAAATGTACCAACGTTTCTGTAATTATTTTTATTAATTCACCAACAGACAACGGAAGTTCAATGCCGTATAACCAGTTCTGAGAAAACAAGCACAACAATAACAAGAAAAATAACCAGAGTAAATATAGATACCAGGGTTTTCCTGCTAAAGATTAGCGACGGACCCACGAATGTAACGAACCATATTGTCACATGGAGGCGTTTCCGTTCGTGATGTCAGGAGTGTATCCGAAAACGATTTATTTTTAGACGTTGATGCTGTTGTAATCAACATTACGTCGTAATGTTTACAAGTGCTATAGGTATATAAATATAAGACCTGCACACAAGTTCCAATGTATTATAATCTATATAATTGCAGAGATATAAAATGTTTCATCCAAGGGAGGTTTGTAAAATTATGGATGACAATTTTGTATTAGTTTTTTTAGGTTTTTGAACGTTTTTGCAAAAGCTGTTTGTTTCAGTGTTGATTAATTGCAATGCTGTGGGTATGACAAAACGTGGGGAAATGTGTTCTCTATTTTTTTTTCTTTGTGTTTTTTTTATCACTTTAAACTACAAAGTTAATAATATAATTGATTAAATTAAATTATATTTATATAATTTAACATAAAATTTAGTAAAAAAAAGAAAGAAAGAAAGAAAAAAAAACATTCTACAATATTCGAATAATGAATGAAAACATTCTTGTATTAATTTCAACATTAATCAATCATTTTCCAATATAAAATATTAAGCACGTTTTAATATTAAAATACTTTTATTTATATTTTTTTACAAAAATTCAAGCTATTTTTTATATAAAAAATTGTACCACCTACGAAATTAACGGTAACCGGATAGGTTAATTTTCACACTATGTCTTGGTGTTTTATTTAACATTTATTGAATGTTTTACTTGTGTTAAATTGAATATTTCTTAACAGGTCTTTAATATACTTTATATTAAGGAATAAACAAAATCTTGGTCTGACGAACATAGTTATAATGACATAGATAACAAAATACAGAATTTACTGTAAATTTCGTTTCTGCATATGCGCATTTCATGAATGATCAGAAACAAAAGGACCCGAATAATACATTAGATTAACGGTTTTTGTTATCTTTTTAAATGATGAAGATGTAAAACTTCTCCAAGAACGATTGTTTGTCAGGGGCATAAACTAAAAAACAATGAGAAATATTATCATACTTTATTCACATTCGGATACTTTTTCCATGATTGTTCCTATATCAATTCACTGGTAGATGTAGAAAGTTGTTTTAATTATCCTATTTACATAATGGTATAGTAACCTGTTTATGTTTATATTATTTTTAATTATTTTATCGTCTTCTTTTCTTAAGAAAAGTGATAGGCGACTTCAACAAGATGACAACTACAGGGAATTTTTACATTGGCTGACTGACGGAGGCATTCGATATGCATTCGCAAAATATACCAATGAAAGAAATCCACAACGTTGGTATCGCCAAAAATTGCCAAACAACAAAAAGAAACACATTATAATAGTTGGTGCTGGAGTTGGTGGACTTTCTGCCGCTTATGAACTTTCACAAATTGGGCACAAGGTAAGACATAAATAGTATAACGAAATTTATTTATTCTTTATTCAAACAAGAAGATAACAGGAAACATCTATTACGAAATTTATTTTATTTTATCAAATAAAAAGATAACAGGAAACATCTATTACGAAATTTAGGTAACAGGAAACATCTATACGAAATTTATTTTATCGAACCAAAAGATAACAGGAAACATCTATTATGCCTGATATACACAGTTACATACTACACGATATAAAGGAAATAAGACAAAAGACAAACGTAAACAAGGATAGGAATTAGGGACAGCCAGATTTGGAACCGACACTAGCAAATGCCAAAGGTAGGGTGAAGCCGATTTATGGATACCCAAACCTCCCTTTTCTCTGTCCCGTTTCCATATAATATAATTAATATACAAATTAACTCAATACAGGTAGACTACTAACCTCATGACCACAATCTTAAAAAATAAACATGGGTACTAAACGTAATTTTGAAAGACGGATCAAGCTGTGCTCGTCGCTAATCTGTTGGCAAGCTCAAGTAGCCTAGTCTGCTGGTAAAACATTGTCACACTTTAGAGGAAACGCCTAGAAGGGTTCGGCAAAGGATCATCAAAAGGACAAAATATCAAAATTCCTCTTAATGGTGAAATGTTAAATTGAAGCTGTAGAAATTCTTTTGTTTAAACTTAGTTTATTTGTAAATATAACAAAATGGATAAGACACAAGTAAGACATACTTATGAAGTCTTCTCCGGTTTACAATTATTTACAATATTATGACATGCTAACCAAATTACTAGTATCATATTACAATAATATTCAAGCTCTATAAAATAAAGTGAACACATAGAAACAAAAAGAAAAAAAAAGAGAATGATTGTGTGGTAGTGCATGTGTGGAT
Organism: Modiolus philippinarum; assembly: GCA_002080025.1. Lineage (NCBI taxonomy): Eukaryota > Metazoa > Mollusca > Bivalvia > Mytilida > Modiolidae > Modiolus > Modiolus philippinarum. The sequence goes on from MJUU01039674.1 coordinate 301,657, forward strand.
AGTTCTGTGGATACCTAGACAATAAGGAAACGTTCAGTTTTCTTAATATACTTAGAGACATTGTGTTAAACAATTTCATATTGATCAAACATAAGCTGATCACTTAAACCAGTGAAAAGATTCAAGTCTATACTACAATATCCCTGTACCCAGTTTAGATCATTTTTTAATACTTCTCTTGCCTCAAAATAAAGAGGACATTCAAGAAAGTAATGGGATGCGGACTCGTATGGATGGCCACATCGACATGAGGCATTTTGGATATTATATACTTTATGGAGATCACCATTTAAAAAAGATGCCATACATCGCAACTGAGTTAATATTATATTCAGTTTCCTGGGACTTATCGATAAATTCTTTCTTTAGTCTAATAATTTCAAAATTGGCATCTTTAAACATGTGAATCTCGCTGATGCCAACAATGAATAAGCATTCAAAACAATATTAATTGCATTTATTGGTAATTTATACTTCTTGCCTTTGATGTGTACTGACCGATAAAGTCATTATCAACGTACTGGACCATATCAAAAATTTATTGGGTCACTACGTCAAATGACATGCGCGAACCGAAGCGACGCGCAATAATCTGAATTTAAAGTCAACTGATGAATGAAAATTATTATATAGATAGCGGTGATTTATCGAGTTTTCTCAGTTAAATAGATGTCATATTGTCATCGGTGAAAATAAAGGATTTCTAGTCACTAGATGACGTCTTAATGAAGCGACGTCACAATATCTCTTCAATGTCGTCGTCAAGTAAACAACTGGCGTATTGACATGAAAAAAATAATCCGCATCTAAAATCTCTGTTTTTGAGTAGAAATCTATACAATAAAAAGCATATCTAATCGCCCATCATGAATATCAATAAAAAATGTCACTCGTGTCAATCAACGCAGTGGATTAAACTCGTTGCGGAACAAAGTTCCGCAACTCGTTTAATCTTTCTGCGTTGTTCGGCACTCGTGACATTTTTATTGATATTCACGACGGTCAATTAGTTATACTATAATTATTTGCGTCAAACAGTAAACAATTTTGAAATTATTTGTAATTCAAACAGAAAACACGTTTCCCTTTAACTTTTGATTGTATTTCTGAAAAATTCATACCTTGATACTGCAATACAAACATCAGGCTATGAATCCATTGGACCGATCCAGAAATGCAACGGCATTATGGGATTGTCATTGTTCTGAACGTTCTTGATTGTTCCAAACGTATTTTACGAGTACTGTACGCTGAGCTTGCGCAACGTCTTTTACGAGGACGGAAGTTGGATTTCTGAATAGGTCCAATGATGGTTTTCTTTCATCTTATAAACTGTCTCCGATTTTAAATGAAGACAAAGAGACGCCTACCCCGTTACTACAAACCCCTACAATACTGAATTACGCAGAGTGCATTCAGTGACAGGAAAGGTGCCATACTTACATTGCTTAAATGAAGGTCTGCGTTCGACGAATTTATCTTCTAGGGTGATGTCCATTTGAAGCAATAATTACTTACTATGTTGCGGCATTGATTGTATGTTGTTTTATATCAGTTGAAGGAGGCTATTTTCATCGTTTGTTACACTATTTCCAACGAAAATAAAATGACAAGACGTGGCTCGTTCAAACCCAACGTACAGAAGGATGTGACGTCACACTACCCTGACGTCAACAAGAATTGTGCACAATACAGTTTACGCATGAATTATTCGCCAAAGAAAGAGTTCCCTTTATTTTTATCAAAACTTAACGAAATTGCAATATTTGGAAATTCCCGATAAACAGAATATAGTACCTTTTGTTTTTGATACGGACTTTATCACGGTAGCATATCAGGTTCGCCCTAGCGGGCTCACCTGCTATACTACCGTGATAAAGTCCGTATGAAAAACAAAAAGTCTTATATTCTATATATATTTACATTTTACATACAATTTCCTCTTGCATAGGAAATTTTAATAAGGAATTTGATGAGACATAAGTTGTCGAAATGGTTATGTATATTATGTAAATTTACAGTAACTTCGGTATATTGTTTTTGAAACTAATTGTTAAATTCGTTTTGTTATTGTATCCATTAAGTAATATTTTTTTTAAAATCATTCATTCTCTTTTTTAATAATTTTAGAATAGCCAACAATGCCCAAAATTTCGTATTTAAATGTTGTTAAAAGCAGCCTACGAAATATGTTTGAAGTCAAACTGAAATTTTATATTTCCTTTTTTTGTCATTCAAACTTTCAAAAAGCTAAGTACCGTATATCTAAAATGGGGTTTCTTTTCAAATTAAAATCCACAAATTGGTCATATCTATAATTAACTATTTCAGGTAACCATTTTAGAAGCAAGGGACGACATTGGTGGGCGTATTTTGACTATGAGAGATGGTTTTGATGATGGACTTTTAGCTGAAGGTAACTTGAACGTGAACAGACAACACTTGCTTTATTTTTGCTGTAACTTGTGTGTTTTCATGCGTCCACATATACGCTGCTATCCATTTTGTTGCTACCAAGCATCTAGTTTATGCTACAATATATTTTAAGTATGCTCCGTTCGCCAATTGGAGACAATAACACGCATTCAGTTCCTTTTTGTATCGTTAGTTTTACAATAAACAAGCAAATGATGTCTCATATATTCATATGAATGGTATATTTGTCAAAATATTTCAAGTTACTTATTAGAAATATCTTCAATACGATGCTTTAAATTTGCTTTAAATCCTTTCGTAAAATATTTAGTATCATCTTAAATGCTCTTTTTTATTTTCAGCTGGAGCGATGAGGATTCCACATAATCATTATCTTACAAGATACTATGTGGACAAATTTAATATCAAAACAGTTCCCTTCCAATACTTCAACGAGGAAGGTTATATTTACGTTCAAGGTGAAAAGGTCAAACAGAAAGGTAAAGTTCCATTATGCATGTCACACCACTTTGGTGGTGTTGTAATCAGCTTTGCCATATTTTGAGTGTTAAAAGTTTTGTTACTTTCAACATTTTGATAAACGTAATATTATATTTCATATCAAGAAATACAAAAAACCAAAAATATGATATCCAAAGGACTGTACAAATCATAAATCAACAACAATGTTAATGGCGGGATAACTTTGAAAATATACAATTGAATCCATGATGAGACAGACCTTTTCAAATATGAGAAGGATCAGGTGCCAACGGAGAATCATTCGCTCTTGGTGATTTCAAGCGTATAAATGTTGCACATTTCATTTCCATTTTTGGATTCATATAATCAATGAACTAAGTCTTTCTATTAAATGTTCAATATGACTTTTGTATATTTCTTTTTTGTCCGAATTTGCAAATATTATCAAAATAACATTTTTTAAATGCATGTGATTTCAAAATGAAGAACAACAATAAAAGCGTTGTTTCATTGCTTTGTTTCAGAATATACAACTATTAGACCAAATTTTTACTCTTTGAATATCTTAAATTTAAGCAGCTAAATTTCGAAAATATCAAGACGAAAAGAAAGTCGTAGTTTAATGATGAAATTTTACATGAATGTTGTACTGCAGTAGTACAAATTCTTCTTTGCTTTTATAATTTAAAAATGTCCACATATCATACTATTGCAAAATTGTATAAGTTCGGTTCTCATTTACTTCAAAACAATATCATTTGTATGAATACAGATTGAAATCAATAATACAAATAGAATAAAAAATAATAAACATATTTGTCTCATATGTATTTACTCCATATCTCTTCATTGCCTATGTACCAGAAATTATTTATATTTTTTTATTGCAGATTGGATAGAGAACAATGCTTATTACTGTGACAAATGGTGGCCAGGGTGGGATTCGAAACTCACAACACAAATGAAAAAGGACCTTGGAATAAATGGTATCCGTATGTATCAATGTCATGTTCATAATACGATCACTATAAATATAATGTCCTTTTAATTCTAAGGGTATAAAGTTTTGACAGAATATCAGCTTAAGAAATACGTAAAAATTATTGTAAATTTAGATCCTGCATATGGCGATTTCGAGAACTTAAGTGTCTTCGATGCAGATCAAATCAAAACTTTTGGAAAACTAGCAAACAAAAGAAGTATAGAAACTGAAAAAGAACAAAATTTTGTATACTTTTTTTTTATTACTAACAACGGCAGCAGAATACCGATGAAACAAAGGATGTGATAACAGCAAAATCTAAGTCCATAGACATGGCATTAATGGGAACACAGAAAAACAAAACAAGGGCATGAGACAGCCAAAATGCACGGAAATAAAAACAACATTCAGGACTTATGGCGTGAACTCCCATGAAAACCAGGACTGGCATCATGTTTAATTGATGTAAAACTATTCTTAAATTGCATCGATGTTATTCGTTAGTACAGTATAAAATGTTTTTTGTTCTTCAGTTGACCTTTTTAAAGCAACAATAAAACCATTAAGAGATGAACTTGGAGAAAATGCTTCAGAAGCTACCTGGCAGAAGTGGATACGTAAATGGAGTCCTGTATCTTTGGAAACCTTTTTAAGAACTGACTTCAATCAAGCTGAGAACCACCCAAACTTAAGACCATGGCCTGAAGCTGCAATTGAAGCTTATATGGTGTGTATTCTATTTTGGTTTTATAGTTAAATTGGAGAAATGTCTAGTAATGATCTCATGTAAAAAAAAACTTTGTTTTCGCTTTTTATTTAAAATAAAAGACCCGTTGTCCTTATTCATTAATAAAATTGGAATCATTTTTCAAAACAAACAACAGTTTCTTTTTTGCACTAAAAAGAATAACATATTACAAGATTGAAGTTGGAGATTGTCATTTTGACAACTTGCTTCTCTTCAGTGCAAATAAAAATCAAACATTTGGAATACCAAAACTATCATAATATGTTGCAGATCTGATAGAGAGCTAAATACTGAAACCGCCTAAAAGTAATATCAAAATTAGCTACGGACAGAGTACTATTTGCACGTTGGAGATACTCCTTTGTGTTATGAAACAAAGGTTTAGATTTTGAAACTTTGAGCTACAAAATAATAATAAAATGTGCGGAGCTTATACTTGACTTTTATGTAAGTAAGGAAAATCAAAAGGTAGAACATGAGGTTGACCAACAATAAATCATCAAAGTCATTAGTGTAATCAGATGTTCTTAATAAGTCATTCCGTTACTCCTTGAAACACGTGTACAGCAAAACGAAATTTACTGTTTTTATGCAACTTCGGTATTTTTTGTTTTTATTATTCTTTCTATGACTATGATAAAAAAAAATGAATACTAGTTTTTCACCATTCCTCGTTCAAAAATGTATCAAATTAAAAGTCTACAAAAAAGCAACGAAAACATAATATTTCAAACTGTTTTGTTTCATTGCAGACGACCACATACACTGTAATGATGTCGTTTAGTGTGTTAGCCTACCTCAGGAATGATTTTGGCCAATGGTGGTGTGATCCAATGACTGTCATGGCTGACGGAATGGATAGCTTGCCTTATGCCTTCTGCAAAAAGAACATTTATGGGTGGAATGAAAATGTTGAACTTTCGAGGAACTTAAAAACAGGGGTGATGGTAGATACAGTAAAATACACGGACCATGGGGTAGTAGTTGAGGGGTTTAAGAAAGGAACAAATTTGAAGGTCAGAGTTCGTTACGAAGGAGATGCAGTCATCTTAACACTTCCACTCCAGATACTTCGCCAAATAAACGTTCCAGTTTCTTATGCAAAGAAAAGAGCAATGTCAAGAATCGTTATCGACTCGGCAACCAAAATAGCTCTACAGTGCAAAACACGTTTCTGGCAAAAAGATGTTGGTCAAGGTGGATTTACTAAAACAGATCTACCTATCGGCCATTTTGTGTACCCAGGATGGAAGGATTCTGGAAAAAGAAACGATGAAAGGGGTATCCTTCTTGTTTATATGAGATATAAGCAAGCGTTGGCTTTTGGAACTAAGGATGAGGACAGTTCTGTTGAGACAGCTGTAAAGCAAATTAGCGAAATTCACCCAGAAATAAATAAGGAATTCGAAACAGGGCAAATGCATGCATGGAATACTTACCATTACGCACAAGGATCGTTTTCCGCGTTTTATCCAGAAGATTATATGGATTCAATGGACATCATGACGACACCAACTGATCGTATATATATAGCCAGTGATACATTATCATGGGCTCAAAGTTGTTGCAGTTGGATTCAAGGATCTGTTTTCTCGGCCTTGATGCAGGCATTTTGTTTTACATATTACAACGAGACATCAAAAGTACTCAGTCCTGTACATTTACTGACGAACCAAAATAGCATAAATAAGATACAACCGACCAAGAGAAATACAGATATTTATGCACAACGAATAACTTCACGCCTGTGATATGCATATTTTTTCACACATGACAAAGAACATTTTTCGTGAGGCTGTGATGTAAATAAATGTTTTAGGCATTGTAGTTTTTTATGAAAATTAAAAAAAAATAGAGTTATCTTCTACCTGATTTGTCTTTTTGTCTCATGGACTGCGGCTCTTGACTACTCTGATTGGTATCTTTTTTCCCCCATGTAAATTTAAAAATAAGATTCACGATGCCATTTAAAGATCAGTCATTTTTTATATCAATATTTTTATTTTTTAATGTTTTGTAATTTTAAAACACTTTGAGATTGAAGCAATAATATTAAATTAGTGTTACTTGTTTTTGATAATAATGTTGCGAACGCCGAAGTGTTCTATATTTTAATTGTTTTTTGTCTTTATAGGCCGTGTAGGGATAAAATTAATTTCATAAAAAATGATAAAAGTTCTAAGAATTACTACTGTTTCAAAGCACAATAAAGCCTTTAGAATAACATACCTTGAAGAATTTGTACAAAAAAGAACATCTCATTTACGATTTTAGTGCCGAATCATGTTGTATATTATATTTAATTTTTGATGTTGGAATTATACATGACTAATGCATGATGATGATTTGATACATGTCACAGTTAATTTTTATCTGTGATAATTTTTTATGTGATTTTTATTCAAATTATTATGCTTTTTTTAAAAATAAACTTTACACATATATGTATTACGTTTTTGTTAATACTGAATTGTGATTTGCATTGATTCGTTTTAAGCCATAAAGAACTTATAAATTGAAAAAAGTGGAATTTTACCATTTACTTAAATATGATACCACACCCAAGTGGAGACCAAACAACAGCACACACATGCACAGAAAACACCTGTGTGGAAAAAAATGTAGTGTTTTGACAATATTGTGGCTTTGACATAATCTAGGCACACAGAGGCTATAGATGGTCGTCATATAAGCAGGAGGTTGATGTATCATTAGACCTGGTTTAACCCACCGTTTTATTTATAAAATGCCCGTTCCAGGTCTGGAATATGACGGCTCGGCGGAAATGTTCTGTGTTGGGTTGTGTTTCCTTGATTCTGTCGTATGTTATACGGATTTTCCTTGCTGGTCTCTCCCTTTGTTTTGTTGTCACTTTTATTTACATCCAAGTTTTCGTCCGAGTTCAGATCTCATTCATTTTACAAGATACTATTATCTAATCTTGCACATGCATGCATCTCTGATGGTATGTCAGCAATCAGGCAAAATTAGGTCACTTTGATCTACATTTTCTGCTTGAGTTTACGTCCGAGTTCAGATCTCAGTCACTTTACATGGTAGGATCATCTAACCTTGCACATGCATGCATCTCTGATGGTAGGTCAACAAGGTCACTTGACCTACCTTTTCCGCTTGAGTGACTTACATTCATGTTTCCGTCCGAGTTCAGATCTCAGTCACTGTACATGGTAGGATCATTTAACCTTGCACATGCATGCATCTCTGATGGTAGGTCAGCATCCAGGCAAAATTACTAGTAGGTCACTTTGACCTACATTTTCTGCTTGAGTGACTTACATTCAAGTTTACGTCCGAGTTCAGATCTCAGTCACTTTGCATGGTAGGATCATCTAATCTTGCAAATGCATGCATCTCTGATTGTAAGTTAGCATCCAGGTAAAATTAGGTCATTCTGACCTACATTTTCCGCTTGAGTGTCTTACATTCAAGTTTACATCCGAGTCAAGATCTCAGTCCCATTACATGGTAGGATTATCTAACCTTGCATATGCATGCATCTCTGATGGTAAGTCAGAATCCTGGAAAGATTAGGTCACTTTGACCTATATTTCCCCGCTGAGTGACTTACATACAAGTTTACGTCCGAGTTCAGATTTCTTTCACTGTACGGGGTAGTATCATCTAACCTTGCATGAGCATGCATCTCTGATGAAAGGGCAGCATCCAGGCAACATAACGTCACTTTAATGTACGTTTTCTGCTTGAGTGACTTACATTCAAGTTTATGTCCGAGTTCAGGTCCAAGTCACTGTACATGGTAGGATCATTCAATCTTGCATATGCATGCATCTCTGATGGTAGTTCAGCAGCCAGGCAAAATTAGGTCACTTTGACCTTTATTTTCGGCTGGAGTAACAATCCCGCACCCATGACCAAGAAAGACATGGATGTAGCGTTGCTCGACAATTAGCAAAGAATTCCGCTTAAACCGGTGCTAGGGGCCGTCTTGAACTTACGATGAGGTATGAGCAAAGCTCATTGTTGAAGGCCTCATGGTGACTTCAAGATGAAGAACAACAATAAAAGCGTTGTTCCTTTGCTTGTTTTTTACCATGTATTTGTAGAGACTTTGTCTCATGTGCATTTACTCCATCTCCTTTTATTCACCATTTACAGTCAAGATTAAGTCCAATTTCATATCTCGGGTACTGTAGATGGTAGGATGATCTTGCATGTCTTATCAGCATCCAGACAAAATAAGGTCTCTTTAACCTACATTTAATGCATGGTCGATTTACATTAATGTATACATCCGAGTTCATATATCAGTAACTCTATATTATAGTTCATGTAACCTTGCATATGCACGCATTTTTGATAGTAGGTCAGCATCTAGGCATAATTGAGTTGCTGTGACAATGTGCCATAACGAGGCAAACTTTGTAATCGTTAATCACCTATGTTTTTATTTTTTTATATATTTTAAGTTCACCTGGCTATGCCAGGGTGAGCTTTTGCCATCACTTGGCGTCCGTCGTCCGTCGTCCGTCCGTCCGTCCGTCGTAAACTTTTTTTCAAAAATCTTCTCATCTAAAACCACTTGGCCAATTTAATCCAAACTTGGCCTGGGTCATCACCAGGGTATGTAGTTTAAAAAAT